>SEYY01011590.1:40000-100000 GCA_009176605.1 Armadillidium nasatum | reverse complement strand
TTGTATATTAAATATTGTCATAAAAAGAGATCTTATTGATATGACAATACACTGGAAACTATGATTATTATTATTATAATAATAAATTTTTTTTAAAAAAAAAATTCAAATTCTTAAAAAGAAAAAAAATTTATCACCCATTTTTAAAAAGTTACATGACTATGATAATAATAATAATAACTGAAAAGCGTCCTTTAAATTTTATACATCATTTCATATTATACAAAAATAATAATAATAATAATAATATTTATTATTATTATTATTATTAAAATCCACCACAAATTTGTAAATTTTTTTTCTAAGAAAATTTTAAATTTAAATATAAATTTTACACTCAGTGAATTATAATTGGCACTATAATAATAAATAATAATAAATGATGTGGCAGAGAATAATTAGAGGTTTTAAGCCAAAGTTTGAAGTTCCATGGAAACCAAAACGAGAACTGACCCGGAGGAGGCTCTTGTGGTCTTCTGAAGGTTAGCCCCGATCCTACACCACTCCACTTCTTTACTCGGTAAACCATATACTTTGGTACTGACTCTTGGCCGGAGATAAGGCGGTGTAGGCGGCCGTGTAAGGACCGCCCACTTGAGGGTGGGCAGGGAACAAAGCAGTAGGTTGCAAATGAGCGGGTAAAGGGTGCGCAGGTGGTGCGGCCAACACAGTTCTTCCGCTACTATGGTGGGCTGGCGGTGGTAATGCTCCTCTGCAATAAAAATAAATAAAATAAAATAAAATATCTATTTGTGGTATCTGTCAATATTATTAATTATTACTATTATTAATATATATATATATATATATATATATATATATATATATATATATATATATATATATATATATATATATATATATATATATATATATATATATATATATATATATATATATATATATATATATATATATATATATATATATATATATATATATATATATATATATATATATATATATATATATATATATAGTCATGTGTAAAGGGACATCCCAACTCACATCGTTAACAGCTACAGGTTGCATGGTTAACCATACCAAGAATATAGCTTAGTCTAGAAGATAATAAAAAATCTTCAAAATGTTCTTTGATGACGTCGTAACATTTGATATATTACCATAGATCTAAAAAGAAAACTAAAGACAGCATTTCTGATAAGGACAGATAGGATCTTCACAGAGATGCCAGTCATATCAAGAGCTGCTACTTTTGGAGGCATTTTGTATTTCATCAAGATGAAAATGATGTGCCCACTTCCTAGTGAAGACGGTAGAAAAGATGGAGTTCTGCATTCGGGTAAGCTGATAAGCGTTTGAATTCGCAATGAATCTTCGTCCACTCTACAATAAGCAAGGTTTAACAAAACTCACGTTAAGTCACACATCTGAGTTAACTGAGAATAATGTAAATTTGGAACGACAAAGCCTCTCGTGATTCCAAAAAGAGGTTAAGGACTCAACTGAGAAAATGTAATCTGCAAAGCCAAGCTTGATTTTGAGATCGGTCGTCGACTTACTATATTAAATAAACCATTTAGGCATCTGAGGTGACGAGAGTGTATCACGAGAATCACCAGCGAACAAGAGTGGGGTGGGAAATCGAGCTCCTAACTCGTCAGTTGCCAGATCATCAGCAATTAGTTCCAATATTCTCTGGGGCTTAACCTCGTCCATAGTCATATTAGTTAAGAAGTACCCCTCGAATGGGTGTTGAGCCATTGAAGTTTGTTCCAAGTGGTCAGCACAGTTGAGCAGAACAGCTATTTTTACAGGAGCTCCAGAGGGATTTCCGCATATAAACAAGTTCAAGAAGACCAAACTTGTTTCTAAGCACCAAGGAAAGAATGGTGCAGAGCACACCCCATTCCCATAGGTTGTGCCACATTCATCATTCCACAAGGAAGGAAGCATTGGTACTCACATACAACTCTGTGATAAAATAAAGTATACTAATATAAAAATCGTATATAATGTTAACAGTACAGTATAATAGGGAAGTCAAATGTGTATCTAAATAGTAATGAAAGGATGTCAACTGATAAGGGCATTGGACAATAAAAATAAAAAATAATAATAATGAAATCATTGTCTCAAAATTTCCTTTTGCAGATTTTTATTCTGCATTAGTTTTCCTTGGCTTACTATCATGTCCTCTTCTCTATTAGTTCAAGTGGTAAGGTGACTGTGTGGATGTATGTTAGGCAGAATATTTTAATTATTTTACTATGATATATTTCATGGCAATTTAAAAAAAAAAAGCTTTATTTTATATATGTACTTTTAATGTGTGTGGAGGATACATTTACTATGAAGACCTAAAATCCTACTACGAAGGAGGGGGGAGGTCGCAAACAACTCTAGAAAAAGTCAATGATGAGGAATGACTGAATGACTAATTTAAACCTATGATTAGGTTCAAAAACTTTTCATTCATATTTTCTTCACTTAATGTATTTTTGAGGCCGTTTGCTTAAAACATGGTGATGAAGAATGAGGAATGTTTATTTTTCAAAAGATTTTAAAACATATTAAAAGTCCAAATGAAATCCTCCCAAACTTTTTTTTTATATACTAAACATTAAGTCACGTGAATCTCGATCAAGAATAAATGTTACAGGTAATTAAACCGTTCCATTTATTACACAACTGTTCACATTGCTCTCATCAGTACAACACATGCTTCCAAGCCCAAAGTTTTTTATTCTAAAGGCAAGATCCTTACTGATATCCAATATTTTGAACAAATATATAAAAAAAGAAAAGCCATTTGTAGGAGTAAAGAAGTATTGTATCAAAAATTATTAAATGAAGAAAATTATAACAATTGTTTAATTAGTTGACTAACTATTTATTTATTAAACTTTCAGCCTAGTTTTATAGTGGGTTATGTTCAAAAATTTTCAGTGTAGCTCCTCATTGATGTCATATTTTCTATTTCGATCAAGAACAAAAGAGGGATATCTTTGTTGAAGCAGAAACTGTAGAATTAAGAACCTTAGGCCTGTTAAAAACATAAGAAATAGTTTGACAATAGAAACACAAATGACTTAACTTGAAGAAAGCATGAATATAACTAACTTCAAGAATGAAAATGTGGAAAAAACTGTCAAAAACTTTACAGTCTCATTCTAACACAAAGAAGAAACCAGAGAAAAATTATGTAACTCTAGACGATATGCAGCAGGGAAAGATGTAGATAAATGGGAAATAAAAGAAGGCTGAGAAAAAAAAGAAGACAAAACTGTATAGGATTTTCTGCATAGTGAGAAGAAAATATATGTTAAAAATTGTGACAAGAAATGCTCTAGATATTGATTAGATGAGACTGGGTCATAATGAGAATTTTAGTGTGGAGAAACATTGAGAAATTTTGATTCAAGAGGCTCCCAAGATTGAATTTAATGTGCGCATAAATTTGAGAATTAAGTGAAGTATCCAAATAATTCAGAATACTAGGTAAGTGCTGGGAGAATAGAGGGGAAGATCTTTTAGTTCTATATAAACTTAACAATTGGTCTATAGAATATAAAGGTTGTAATTTAACCACAGTTGGTCCATGAAGTAAGAAATTGCGAAGGTGTATGTGATAAAAATGTGGGGGGGTTTCATCCAACTCGTTTATTTTATTTTTTCCTATTTTTCACTTATCCGCTTGGTGGGTATGTCGATATATTTTATATAGCAAGTTTTTGTTTACAAATCAAAAAAAATTATTTATAGTTTTGATTTACATACACATATAAACCATCTGGAGGAATAAAAGGTCCCTTAATAGAATACTATACAAATAATTGAAAACAATTATTAATTTGCTATATAAACCTATAATGGCATGTTTTAACCCATTCTTTCATTTTTTTCTTTTGTGTATTTTTAATTTTAATTTAATTTTCTAATGTTTAATTTTTAGCTACATGAAGCCAGAAACTAAAGATAAAGATTTAAAATTTGATCTTAAACACACCTGTGTACTCACTGCAGAAAACACTCCCTTTATTTTAAATATTAACCTTAGAGCATGGGTGTGAATCTGGCCCGAGAATGCATTGCTGGTGACTAACTAAACCTGCATATTACTCAAATGTCAACAAGGCTGATATTAGGATGCTTCAGGCTGCAACAGCCAATTATTATTTATTTTTTAAATTTTGACATATATATATATATATACCAACTATTTGAAAAGAAAGTAAAAAACTTCAGAAATAACAACAACAACATCGAAAGTTTCAGAATATTCAGTAGTCAAGATTCCTATTATTTATAGTAGTTA
The DNA here is from genome assembly GCA_009176605.1 of Armadillidium nasatum. Lineage (NCBI taxonomy): Eukaryota > Metazoa > Arthropoda > Malacostraca > Isopoda > Armadillidiidae > Armadillidium > Armadillidium nasatum. The sequence goes on along the minus strand of SEYY01011590.1, from coordinate 95,721 downwards.
TTCAATATTGTTTTATTAATTGCTTTTAGGGAGTAGGCCAAAATGCAGTAACGAGTTTACTTAATAATTTCTATCTTTGTCAAAAATATAATAAGTAACAAGGTCACAAGAAAGAAATATTACATGCTAGAGAAAAGATTAATTCGAAAGCACAAGACAGAGAGAGAAGGAAAATTTAGTTGCGTAAATAGAAATGAAGGTGTATCTGAAACACTAGCAATGGCAAGTAAGTTCTTAAATACTGTTCCATACAAGGCAAGTGAATGCTTTCACATAAAGATAGAAAGCAAAAATGAATTTGGATACAAAGATTAAAATGGAGAGAAATTCTAAAAATGCTACGACATAAGCTGTTTGATTAAGGGATATACAGGGATACAAGGAACTGGACAGTTACATTTAAGCCAATGAAACTATGTCCAGAAAGGTGTGATTGGCCAAATCAATTATGACAATTCAATATCGATGATTAACTATCTACAAGTCAATTATCAAGTCATTTTGACAGAGAGAATGTGCATAAAATTTGTTCTCATATATTTCTTTGATTTTTGTTGAATATTTCAATCAAAACAGTTTTATTTCTCCTTCAAATTTCGTTTTAGATAATCTATAATACTAGTAATACCCAATTATATTAATAAAAAAAAACTGAAAAGCCATTTTTAAATATTTCCTTGCATATTTTTTGCTTTAGTAAAACACATTTTGAAAACATTCTTATGAGTTTTCTCAATGAAAAACTAGTGGTCAAGGTTTGAAGCATTTTAGAGCGGAATGGCATTTCAGTTCTCAATGATCAAGCTGAGTGTTGGGTAGGTAGTACTCAAAACATTTCAATTGTACCACAACTAACAAGGAGGAACAGAAATAATTTATATTGCAAGTAATGATCAACCATTGCAATTCTTTCCCAGATACCTGGAAGGGCCCCTCACAAGGGCAAAACTGGCGTCAAAAACTGGGGTACAAAGAATGAAATCCATTTTCCAGGAAGCTAATAATACTCCTGATGGCATAGGTAAGTGACATGGAACTTACTCAGCCAAAGGTGAAGATTCAATGTTAGTGTGCACCCAAAAATCATGTATCAAAACGCAAAATATTTCATTAAGTAATGATTCTTCATTATGAATATATTAACGACTGGAAGCAATATAAATCTACATCTAAGTTTAACACTATGAAAAGAACACCCCTATATATATATATATATATATATATATATATATATATATATATATATATATATATATATATATATATATATATATATATATATATATATATATATATATATATATATATATATTATATATATATATATATATATATATATATATATATATATATATATATATATATATATATATATATATATATATATATATATATATATATATATATATATATATATATATATATATATATACACACACACATGCACACAGGTGGGCATCGTAACTCAAAAATGTAATTCCATTAAAGTTACTCGGAAAAAATAATACCGTAACCGTTTTTCCATTTCTTTGAAAGGAAAAGAAAAAGTAACGAATGTTCCGTTACTCCGTTACTTTTAGCTTTTAACTACGATATTAATTAGGGTATCTTAGGTAATTTATAATCTTCTGTATATTATATTTTCAACATTATTATTATTTTAAAAAAATTTGGATAATAAATTTTTAATTACAAAAAATTAATAATTCTACATAAATTACAAACACTTATATATTTGTTTGTATATTCTTTTTGACATTCCTTTATGAGGTTGCATTTTCAATATCTTCTTCATGCTGTAGGTTAGCCTGTTCAAAGAAAATATACAACTTAATTAGTACAAGCATAACAGCAACATGGATTGAAAAATAAATACCTTCAGCAAGCATAGAATATATATATATATATATATATATATATATATATATATATATATATATATATATATATATATATATATATATATATATATATATATATATATATATATATATATATATATATATATATATATATATATATATATATATATATATATATCACTATCACTCACGGGCAGAGCCCTATTCGAGAAGGGGGTGTTATAGCAATGAAAGATTAAGAAAAACCCTATAAGTTCCACCTAACGCAAATTTAGTAGTTGAGCACAGACGTGGGTTTTAAAGTAATTGATGTTAATATCGGCAGGAAACAAAGATGGAAAAAAAATTACACAAAACAGTGGTGGCACCACAGCAGACAAGCCTTGAGTAGCCTATGTGCGCACAAAATTTATGTGCAGACAAAACACTCATTGTGCTTCCAAGGCAGCCGTAAAGGTGGAGGTATACGAGTGGACAGTTCCCTCGAGCATTTGCAGCTGTAGTAACTATAGAAAAGAGACAAGGCATCAACATCACGTCTCCAAGATAAAGGGCCAAGTGAATTAGAAAGAGAGAAACAATTTATAAGCCTTTTAACCTTTGACTCAACTCTATCCAAATGACGGGTGAAACTTAAGCCTACCCAGATATAGGAGCAGTACTCCAAACAAGGGCGGATGAGGCCCTTGTAATTGGAGAAATCATTGTGATGTGAGGTTTCCAAGACAGTTTTTTGTTTATGTGAAGGCCAAGGATGTTTTATATTGTCACAGGAGAGACGGGAAAGATGAAGACGAGAGGCAACTCTAGAAGCAAAAGAGGGAGCAGATTTGAAATGAGTATAGGAATGAAGGGTCGAGTCATCGGCATATGAAGGGATAGGGTTAGATAAGCAGCTGAGATCATTAATGAAAATTAGGAATACAGTAGGAGACACCACTATTGACAGGAAATGAAGAATTCGCCCCATCAACAACAGCCGAAATGGAACAGTTAGAATGAAAACTAGACATAAGTCCATGTTCTCACATTTTAAAATTTTTAAAATCAATGTTCTGGAGAAACTACAGGGTGTTCCACCCGCTCTCAGCATTAGATATGCATTTGAGATATGAAAGTACTGGTCACAAGTCAATAAAATTTGAATATGAACATCTTCAATGAGTTCGTAAATTATTTGGATGAAGAGGAACTCTGTACTGGTTATTTTCAGCAGGATACCTTCTCATGCCACACGTTCAAAGACCTGCATATACGAAATTGAGTCCATCTTTGAAAATCTGATCATTTCCAAGGGACTTTGGCCACCAAGGTCACTTAACCTTATCCTGCTTATTTCTTATGAGGCATCCTGAAAGAGAAAAAGTGTATCACAACAAGCCACGTCCTTTCATACAACTGAAAGATATTAGGCAGGTGTTTGAATACAGACTCCCAATATGTTTGAAGCAACCTTCTGTAACATGGAAAAGCGTGTGCAGGCATACCTTAACACTGATGGCAATCATTACCAACATCTGTGATGTCAGCACAATTTTCATACACCAAGGTTTCTTTGTGGCAAATTTTTACCTTGTGACGGCTACTTTGATATCTATAAGCATATATGTAGAGCTGAGAGTAAGTGGAACATCCTATACTATATTATACAGTATATTAAAATTACTTGTATTTAAATATTTCAATAAAGAATAAAGAAAAGAAAACTTAAATACTCTTTAATATAAAATTTTAAAATTTATTAAAAATAATGGGTATTTTTTAAAAATTTATTTTCATCGTCAAACATACTATAATCATCACTGTCAAAAAATTCATAATCATCCCATCACTACTAGAAATATGCATTTATTCAGCCGGTGCCAAAGAAGGGGGACCCCACTCAACTCTCCAACTACTGTTCCATTTCTTTAACCTACATTATTTCTAAAGTTTTTGAATCTATCATTAACAGAAAGATTTGGAAGCACCTAATCTCTTCTAATCTAATCTCCGATAGGCAGTATGGCTTTCAAAAAAATCTGTACTGGTGATCTTCTATCCTTTCTCTCTCTGACTTTTGGTCATTCGCTCTTTGGAATTTCAGTGAAATTCCAAAGAACAGAGTGTAGAAAAAACAGAGTGTAGAACAAAACTTCCCTCTTTCGGAATCTATCCTTCCAGTAGTTTTTTAGCAACTGTTGTAGACAGCTACCATTCATCCTTTAAATCTATTAATAGTGTTGTTCCTCAAGGATTTGTCCTATCCCCAACACTTTTTCTACTTTCCATTAGTGACTTCTCTCTATTACTTCATCACCTATCCACTGCTATTACAATAACTCCACCCTTCAGTATTCTTTTCAGTTTGAAAGAACACAGTTAATTGGCACAAAGAGGGTAGCCTTGGAGCAACTAACCTCTAACCTTTCTCGTATTTCAAATTGAGGCAGAAAACATGGTCTTTTTCAATGCCTCAAAAACTCAAGTTTCTCAATATTTCTACTCAACACAAACTTCCACACAACTAAGATATCTTCGAAACAACAACCTTCATCTGTCCTTAATATACTCAGCATTTTTTTTTTTTTTTTTTTTTTTTGGCGATCTTTCTCAGAAAGGCCATGTTACTTCTCTCTCTTAAACTTTAAGAAGTTGGGTGTTCTGAGGCACTTTCAGAATTTCTTCTCGCCACCACAGTTGGTTGCTCTTTATAGGGGTGATGTTCGCTCCTGTATGGAGTATGCCTTAAACTGGGATGGTTCCACTCATACAGCTCTCCTGGAAAAGATGGAGTCAATGGTTTTTCATCTTAACTCTTTCCCTCTCACAAATTCTCTTCAGTCTCTTTGACTGTTGAATTGTTGTATCACTAAATACTATCCTATGGGCATGCTGGGTATTGCTTTTCTGAACTCTATCATCGCATACCTCCGTGACACGCCTTCAACCCAATCTCATCCTTTTTCTGTCCCCTGATTTAAAAACTACTCAATCTTATATATACTTTACTGGTAAAGTCTGGAACACACTCCTTTTATCTGTTTTCCAAACTTCCTTTGAATAACACCTTCAAACGCCGTGTATTGGGATAGGTTGGCCTTTAATTTGACCAGATTTCCAGTATTTCGCAAAGTTTGGCAGAAATTAGTAGTCCTAAGGCCTATGCCCACCAGAGGTGATATATATATATATATATATATATATATATATATATATATATATATATATATATATATATATATATATATATATATATATATATATATATATATATATATATATATATATATATATATATATATATATATATATATATCACTCATTATAAACAAATAGTAATAATAGTTTTGTTATTTTCAAAAACAGCCAAACCATTAGTTTTTTTTTTTTTTTAGGCTTTTACGCAAATCCTTTTTAGTATTATTCCGCTACAAGGTCAGTAGCAGTTTGCATGTCTTTTACAAAAGTTATTTCAGCGTAGCTTCAATATCCTCTTATTATTAATTCTCAAGAAAGAACTTAAGAAATCTTTAAATAATAAGAGGCAGCTATTTGCTTTTTATAAGAGCAGGGTAATTATTCTTCCACAAGCTTAGTATAATTACCATATATATATATATATATATATATATATATATATATATATATATATATATATATATATATATATATATATATATATATATATATATATATATATATATATATATATATATATATATATATATATATATATTTTTTTTTTTTTTATATATATATATAAAAGCATATGATTGGGTATGTAGTAAGAAGTTGTTTGATATAATAATGGAAAGGGGGTTGAAAGGGAAATTACTGAAAGGGATAAAGGCTTCTATGAGAATTGTAGATCAAGGGTGAGGGTGAAGAGAAAATTTCGGAATGGTTTAGTATAAGAGTGGGATTGAGACAGGAGTGTGTAATGTCATCATGGTTATTTAATCTATTTGTAGATGGTGAAGTTAGGGAAATGGAGAGGGAAAGGAATGGTATTAGGTTGAAAAGTGTGGAGGGTAAATGGGAAGTGAATTTTTTTTCTTTTTGCAGATGATGCGGTGTTGGTGGCAGATTCTGGGGAAAAGTTGAGGATGTTGGTGAGAGAGTTTGTGAGGAAATGTGAGAACATGGGATTGAAAGTCAATCCAGAGAAAACTAAAGTTATGAGGTTTGGAGGTGGGAATGAGATGTAGGGGCAGGAATGGAGTTGTCGGGGGGGGAGGAGAAATTTGAGGTGGATGATGAATTCAAATATGTTGGTGGAAGGTAAAGAGGGAACAGAAAAAGAAATAAAGAATAGAGTGGTAGAGGGAATGAAAGTATTGGGAGACTAAGGGAGGTATGGAGGAAAAGGAAAATTTCAGACGAAATAAAATTAAGAATATTTAAATGTATGTGTTTGCCTTCTGTAATGTATGATTGTGAAACACGGATGTTAAATGCTTGGTCAAGGAAAGGTTTGAATGTGTTTGAGAGCAATATGTAAATTGAGAAGGATTGATAGGATTAGAAATGAAAGACTAATGGAGACGTGTCGATGGAAGAGGGGTGTGGTGGATAGAGTGTGCAATGATGGTTTGAACATATGTGAAGAATGAATGAGGACATGAGATAGTGGGCAGGGTACTTAGATCTAAGATAGAAGGGTGTAGGGGAGAGGAAGGCTAAAATGGAAAATGATGGATGGAGTGAAAGAAATTTGAGTTTAGAAGAGGGTTTTAGACTTGCGGAGAACAGAGTAAGATGGAGAGCGATGGTGAAGGGGGATGAAAGGTAGGGGTGAGTATGTTTGTAAGGGAATTGTGGAGGGCACTACCTCACGAGAGTGGGAAAGGTGATACGTGAAATAAATTTTTATATTATAATATATATATATATATATATATATATATATATATATATATATATATATATATATATATATATATATATATATATATATATATATATATATATATATATATATGGAATAAACTTACCCTGTTGAAAATGGATTCACTTGATGTGCTGGTGGGAGCGAAGATGGAAGGTATGTAGGCTGTGTAGTTGCTACATAAACTGGAGCAGCAGCAGCTGCTGCAGGTGCAACAGCAGAAGGTGCGACAGCTCGACGATACTCCCTATACATATCTGTGGGCTGAGCTGTCACTAAACCTGACAAGGAAGTTCCCAACGGTAGCTGCGGCACAATGGATGGTGATACTAAAGATCGATGGCTCCTGCCACTTGAAGGAGACAACTGGCTGGTACTACCATTCATGTGATGATGGTGAGCAATGTGCTGTGATGATGAAAGGGTGTGAGGATATGATACATTTGAAATGAGTGCTCCACCTGCAGGTAAATTCAAATTTCCCATCGAAGCTAGATCCCAAACTCAAATGATTGTTATTGTTGCCACTGTTGTTACTAGAACTTCCAGCATTGTTATTGTTGCTGCTGCTACTAGAGCCGGCCCACCCTTTATTTGATGTAGAAGAAATCACGCGTGGATCACATTTGCTATGGGCTACTGGCGGCTGGGAGTAGTCTTTGTGACCTAAAATTATTTTAATAATTTAAACAATATTGTGTAACAATTATAATCTAAATATTGCACCAAAAATGTTAAGATTTTAATTTTATATATATATATATATATATATATATATATATATATATATATATATATATATATATATATAACTTACCAGACACATGACCCGAAGACTGAATAACGGTGGAATAATCTTTGTGTGCTGCTGGAGGCTGGCCATGAGAATGAGTGTGTGTGTGTGAATGGGAAGTCGCGTGAGAACGCGGAACATCGCGTGAGTGTGCAGCGGGAGGAAGAATATTATCACGGTGTAATGACGAAGAGGATGAAGAGGAAGAAATAGAGGATGTTGAAGGTTGTTGTGAAGAGTCCCTCGTGTGTGCAGCAGGAGGTGCCATGTGATGATGGTCTCTGCAGGCAAAACAAAAAAAATTATTTCAACATAAAATTCTACCTGAATAGTAACAATGAGATACTTTATGTAATGACGTAATGAAAATTTTATTTTGTGACGTTGCAAAGACATCATAATAATCAAAAGAAATTCTTACAATTGCCATATAGTTTTATCATGCATATAGGAATATATATATATATATATATATATATATATATATATATATATATATATATATATATATATATATATATATATATATATATATATATATATATATATATATATATATATATATATATATATATATATATATACTCGTATATAATTACATTGTTGTATATAAATCATCTCTGGACTGGTTCTGACTGGAATAATCTCTTATTTCATTTTTAGCTACATGTAGCATACACTCACTCTGGGCCTTCGCAAGTAGGCGTTTCTTTTGGCTTTGAGACGCACCCACAGAATAGTTTTGTAGCAGATTACTAATAAATAAATAAATATATATATAATATATATATATATATATATATATATATATATATATATATATATATATATATATATATATATATATATATATATATATATATATATATATATATATATATTATATATATATAATATTTAAAACAGATCCTAAATCACATCCCCCCTCCTCCCCCCAATACCACAACAACCAAACATATTCACACTCAACTAACACATTCATATATGATCAACAGACCTCCAAACAGCATCCTTAAAAAAGCCCCTCCCGAAATAAACACCGACTCCAACAACCTCCCAAGACACTTACAAATCTCACTAGCAAGATTGAGATGCGGGCACCACCCAAACTTACAACATTACAAACACAATTTCAATCTAAACCAGGCAACATCTTCCACTTGTACCAGATGCAAAAGGGCCCCGGAGACCGTAAAACACTTTCTTTTAGACTGTCCCTCCAACTGTCGCCCCAAAATCTTCTGGGGCATCACTTCTTTGGAAGATCTCTGGACGAGACCGACTGCGGCGGGAGGCTTCATTAGCGAAGTGTGGCCGCCTCAACAAGGTCAGGGGGTGAGAAGGTAAAAAAAAAAAAAAAGGTATATATATATATATATATATATATATATATATATATATTATATATATATATATATATATATATATATATATATATATATATATATATATATATATATATATATATATATATATATATATATATATAAGAGCAAAAATTTGCATTCCAAATACATAGAAGAAAGGCTGTACGACATGCTAGATTTAAAATTCAAATATCAAGAGCTACTGTATGTTTAAAGTCATAACAAACATCTATAAGTTGCAGTGAGAAGGGGCCTTGTGGCCCTCATGTCCCACTTTATCTTTACTGTAGGCTTATATCTGAAATAAAGCTGTTTTTCCATTCATACACTTTTAACTAAATATTAAATTTTCTTAAAATTTAGGAGAAAAACGGCGTTCAATTCGTCACTTTCGGCACGAAAACGCCAATTTTCCTGGGAAAATGACGTCATCACTCTTATATAGAATTTTATATTTTATTTAGATTCCTCCAGCCACATTTTTATGACTAAATTCTTTCTTAAGATTTAGATGTAAACATACTCATTTTTGTTTAGCCATTAATTGATCAAAGCTTGTGTGCAGTTTTATATCAGCTTTTTAAAAATTATTTTAGTTAATGTTAAAACAAATTATTTTAATTATTTTTATACGAAATTAAAATGAGTACTCGTACATAAGTATATCAGTATAATTAAGCCTATTAGAAAACACTCCCTTGAATTACATTAATTTATTATTATTATTATTTGAAAATAATAGTCTTGACTGCTTACAATTCTCTCAGAACAGAACATAAAAAGATTCTCTATCATGCTAAAAGTTTTAAGAATAGAAACTGTCACGTTGAATATGAATGAGATGATTCGAACAACGTATGATATTTTAGAAAATTTTCTACAAATTGTTGCAATATTTTTACGAAAATGGCGCAAATCTAAATTTTTAGCAAGATTGTGGACGAATAGAGAAAGGTTTTAATTTTCTATATTTTCAGTCTTTCATTTTAGCAAAATATGACGTAAATGATAAGTTTATGTATATTAAGGCCCTGAGTTATAATGAAAGTAATGAAAAATTATATATAAAAAAAATTCAATATATATATATATATATATATATATATATATATATATATATATATATATATATATATATATATATATATATATATATATATATAATATTATATATATATAAAATATATTCTCAATACCCAATTTTCTGTACTTTTACTTAATTTTTAGTTCTTCTCTTTATACTGTTAAAACTCTTTCGCTCCTCCAGGTTTCTTAACTCTGCATCCTGTACTCTCACTTTTTTTTTTTAATTTATTTGGTGCTGCAAAATGGTCAGACTTGCGCCGATTCTGCCTTGATTTTCCTTGGAATGATTGCAGCTATGGTGGGAGGTGTCTCCATCTTAGTGTGCAAAGCGCATAACAGTGGTGATTTTCTCTGGCTTGAAGGCATTTATCCCATTCTCTTCCCGTTCAACTAAGACCATAATCCTTGATTTAACTCTGCTTCCTGTGCTATTCACAGCAAAGGACTGTTCCATTACGAATTAACGCTGTGTTAAAACTGCAGAATTTCATGCTTCTTTAATTTCATTCCAGGATTGCGCAAAATCTATCATACATACTCACAGTAGAATATACAGAAATATTTCTTGTTTCTAACACTTTTCCCAACATTTTGGATTAAAAAAAAAAAAATATATTCATACTGTGCTTGTTCCTCTAGTTTCTTCAGACAACACGATAGCTGTCTTGCCTTCTGCCAAAGCTGAACTCTGATTAACCTTTGACTCTAATTCCACTTAAGATGACTCCAAAACAGCAAAACATTTATTCCTAATAATAAAATTTCTTCTAAAAATATGGTTTATTTTTTCTGAGCTTAACACTAGGAAGACGTATGGTCTTGAATGTGTCTCACATATGGATGTTAAAACTTATATTTTGAAGCTTGTACCCCTATTAACTTCAAAATCTCCTTTTTCTGGAGGAGTATAACTTTTGTAAAGAGTAATTAAGTGGAAATGTTCTTTCCCTTCCATGTGACTCTTGATCCTCTGCTCTTCAACATCTCAATGAATCTGCTATGACACTGGGCCAAATAAAAGCTCTTAAAAGTCTGGCACAAAGCTATGATTTCTTAACTTCACTCTTCCAGTATTTATCCTTAAAATTTCTTTTCCTATAGCTGTTGTTGTATATAGGCATCGTTTATTCTTTAAAATTATCAATAATGGTCTTCCGTAAGGTTTTATTCTATCCCAAACTCTTTTTCTCCTATTCATTAATGACCGCTTGCTGCTGTTTGAACTTCACTTACTAACCACCTATACTGATGACATCATTATTCATTACTGCTTTCAACTCGAAAGATATCCCACTGACTTCTGATCTTTCTCGTATTACTAATGTTTTTTAGACATCACTATCGCTCACGGGCAGAGCCCCATTCAAGGAGGGGGTGTCAGAGCAATAGAAAAAATGAAACCCATAAGCCCCACCTAACGCAAATTTCGTAGGTGAGCACAGACTTGGACTTTAAAGGAATGGAGATTAAATTCAGCAAGAAACACAAATGGGAGAATCCCACAAAACAGAGGTGGCTGGAAAGGAGGCACCACAGTGGACAAGTCTGGAGTTGCCTGTGTCTACACAAAATTTATGCGCAGACAATGCACCCCTTGAGCAGAGAAACTAGGGTCGTTAAATAAAAAAAATAAAAAAAACTCAATTTCATCTTTCTACTCAACATAATCTTCCTCAAAATTATAACTATTTTTGAAAACACAACTCAAACCTTCATCTCTTCTTAATTTTAATATCTTGGTGTTTCTTTTTCTTGGAAGGGTCGTGTATTTTTTATACTAAAGATTGTAAGAGCTTGAGTGTTCTAAGGCATCTTCAAAATTTCCTCACACCAACAAAGCTGCTGCGCTACATAGAGGCGTTGTTCATTCTTTTATGGAGTATCTATCACATATATGTGGTTCCACTCACACAGCTCTGCTTCATAAGGTAGCAGTCCATGGAATTTTTTTTTATATTTTTTCTGTACCACTAATTCTCTCCAGTCTTTCTGTCTGTTAATTTATTGCATAACTTTCTTTACATTATCCCTATTACAAATGATACTGCCATTCTGAACTCTCAAGAAGCATGCCTCCTCCAATGAGCAAGGCTCATGCGACAAGCCATTTTAAACAGTTTCAACCTTTTCCTGTCCTACTTACTGATCCCAGATTTAACTGGTATTATCAATCTTACATATACTCCAATGGTGAAGTCTGGAACACACTCCCTTTATCAATTTTCCCAACCTTCATTGATTAGCACACTTTTAAATGTGAATCTGGAAATGTAGGCCAATAGCCTTTATCAACCATAGGAGACATATATATATATATATTATATATATATATATATATATATATATATATATATATATATATATATATATATATATATATATATATATATATATATATATATATATATATATATATATATATATATATATATATATATATATATAAAATAATGCATACTTACTTAACATACTTATCCTGGCTTGAATGATGAGCTACGCCACTGGATGAATGGGATAATGATGATGATGATGATTTCATGTTTTGTTGTTGACTTCGACAGCTTGAGCAATGTTTGTCCTTACAGCATTTGCTGCCTGTGGTTTCATCATCACTGTCGCTTATGGTAATTACAGATACCGCAGGAGAAGGAGTATCCCTGATTGTTATAGTGGGCTGCTGATGTTGTTGCTGTTGCTGTGGTTGTTGGCTCTTATTATTTGACAGGTGACCTCCACTTCTATTAGAACTTCCACTCATTCCCTGGGTACTTCCGTAAGATAAGGAATGAGATTGTAACACTTGTTGTTGTGGCTGCTGCTGCTGTTGCTGTTGTTGTTGCTGCTGAGACTGCGGTTGATGTTGCTGTTGACTACTAATGTGGGAGCCTGAAGGGGCGTGAGAGCTTAAATGACTGCTAACACTACTGCCAGCATGAATACTGTGGTTATGATGACTGGCATGATGTGAATGGGCATTATGGTGGTGACTAGAGTGATGAGTAGCATGATATGAGTGCCCATTTTGACTGGAAGAGCCCCAATGGGAGGCTGTAGGAGGAGTTCCTTCTTTTACTCTCTTTTTAACTGGGGATAACTGTTGGCTCAAATCCTTCTTGTCATGGGAGGCTTGGGTGGCTCTGCCCACATGAAGGGTATGTGCATTGTGTCCCATAAGATTGCTGGCAGCAGCCTTCCCTGATCTTTTACTGCTGCTTGATGTTGTCCAAGATCCAGCGGCGGTGGGGTAGGTCTCGTACAAGTCGGGATGCAAGTCCACTGGAAACATGGCTGCTGCTGAGGGAGCGTCACCCCCCTGAACCACGGACGAGTCGACCAAAAAGGTTCTCCGCCAAGTATCGGCATTCTCGGGTAAAAGGCTCCCAGGTTGTTGGAGGGATGTCTGAGGTTGGGGTAGTTGCTGCCATCCGGGTACAAGTGCAGGTTGGCCCCCTCTACCCCACCCCCCTCCAACAGCAGCTCCAGTAGTAAGTAACATGCCCCTGCCTGGTTGTTCAACCATTGATACAGGAACATATTGCCCACCAGTTCCGACCTATTAAAAAAGAAAGAGAAAAAGTTGAAAAATCAAGAGAATAAAAAAATAATAATAAATGTATATACCATAAAAAATAAAAAATAAATAAATACCTGCTGTGAGATGAGAGATGGTTGCAATTGAAGTTGCGGTTGCTGAGTCACTACAGTTAAGTGTTTCCCAGGAGAAGCTAAACCTTGATAGGCTACGGCAGGGGGGCACAAAATGGATGGAACTAACTGAGGAGGGAAAGCAGCTGCAGCTGCAGCAGCCTCACCTCTACTGTTGCCACTGTATCCTCTCCCGGTACGGCTCCCCTGATATAAGCCATACTAAAAGTTAAAAAAAGAATAACTACTGTAATCAACTATTGTTTTTATTTTACATAACAAAAAACTTCAAATACTGTTAAATTCTAGTTTAAGACAGGTAACTATATATATATATATATATATATATATATATATAATATATATATATATATATATATATATATATATATATATATATATATATATATATATATATATATATATATATATATATATATATATATATATATATATATATATATATATATATATATATATATATATGGGTCAATCCATTTTTTCCGTACCGATGATGGCCGCTCGATAATTTTAGAAAACTTTTATATTTTGCATGGCGTTAATGTTATCCCTGGGAAGTTCAAAACCACCATTCGTTTTTGTAGATTTACTCTGGTTGTAACAGGGTGAGCCAAAATGTTAGACCAGGTGGAGCCAAATTTTCACTTAATAGAGGCTAACATTTTAAGTAATATCTCCATATTGGTAATTCTTATACCAAATTTCATAGAGATTGATTTGTTAGGGATACTTTAAGGTACATTTGGCCTTTCCTGTTTTTTTTTTTTGTGAAAATAATATTTCACCATGAAAATGAATAAAATTGTGTTAAAAATCGAAGAAATTTCCATTTTCGTGGGTGTATTATTAAAAGAAGGAAATAATTTAACGATATAAAATTTTGTGTGATGATACATACTAAAGTATGGTTTAACTTAAATCTTATTTGAAGTTGGGAAAATATTTTTAAAACAATTTACCGGGTGTTCAAAAATCAATTTTTCTGAAAATCGGTAACTTTGAACCTTAATATCTCTGGTTTGGTAAGTGCTAAAAATCTGAAATTTTTACACATTATACTACTATCATAGATGTTCCTACACCTGCAATATTAACTTTGGTACGTGCTTGTTTTAAGAAATACAGCCATTCAAAAATGAAAAAAAAAAAAAAAATTTAAAGTTGTGTTATGATACCTATAATTATAGTTATTATAGTTCAAGACAATACATAGACAAATGAAATAGTGTGGCATCAAGGAGAAATGAAAACAAAGTTAAAAAAAATTTAATTATAAGGTTAATATACATAAGAATGTACCATTATATCTACTTTAAATGACAAAATTAACTCAATAACTTTTAAAAAGTTGATCTATATATATATATATATATATATATATATATATATATATATATATATATATATAATATATATATATATATATATATATATATATATATATTATATATATATATATTTATATCAAAGGTATGATTATAACAAAAAAAAACTTTAAATGCAAAATAAAATTGAGCGGTGTATATATTATATATATATATATATATTATATATATAATATATATATATATATATATATATATATATATATATATATATATATATATATATATATATATATATATATATATATATATATATATATATATATATACACTTTGCGCTATAACTGTGATTGTTCAGAAGAAGAGAGATTTCTTCGGAAACTTTGTTTGAGATGTTGTAATTTCTGCCTTTTAATGACATTTTCATTTCAAGCCCAGAAAGTTTTCTTAAAATATTTTTCATTGGGGGATCCATACCCGATCGCAAGCTGACATCTTGAATGAAGCAAAATTGCTTCATTAAGTTTAGAGATAAATGACACAGTAGCTTGCGTATATGATGACCAATGGTGGATTGGAAAGGTAGAAGAAATAAGTGTGAGGAACGATGATGTTTACATACATTTTTATCATCCTTCCGGACCCAGAACTTCATTCAAGATGTCAGGTTGCGATCGGGTATGGATCCCAATGAAAAATATTTTAAGAAAACTTTCTGGGCTTGAAATGAAAATGTCACTAAAAGGCAGAAATTACAACATCTCAAACAAAGTTTCCGAAGAAATCTCTCTTCTTCTGAACAATCACAGTTATAGTGCAAAGTATATATATATATATATATATATATATATATATATATATATATATATATATATATATATATATATATATATATATATATATATATATATATATATATATATATATATACCGCTCAATTTTATTTTGCATTTAAAGTTTTTTTTTATAATAATACCTTTGATATATATATATATATATATATATATATATATATATATATATATATTATATATATATATATATATATATATATATATATATATATATATATATATATATATATATATATATATATATATAGATCAACTTTTTAAAAGTTATTGAGTTAATTTTGTCATTTAAAGTAGATATAATGGTACATTCTTATGTATATTAACCTTATAATTAAATTTTTTTAACTTTGTTTTCATTTCTCCTTGATGCCACACTATTTCATTTGTCTATGTATTGTCTTGAACTATAATAACTATAATTATAGGTATCATAACACAACTTTAATTTTTTTTTTTTGGCATTTTTGAATGGCTGTATTTCTTAAAACAAGCACGTACCAAAGTTAATATTGCAGGTGAAGGAACATCTATGGTAGTAGTATAATGTGTGAAAATTTCAGATTTTTAGCACTTACCAAACCAGAGATATTAAGGTTCAAAGTTACCGATTTTCAGAAAAATTGATTTTTGAACACCCTGTAAATTGTTTTAAAAATATTTACCCAACTTCAAATAAGATTTAAGTTAAACCATACTTTAGTATGTATCATCACACAAAATTTTATATCGTTAAATTATTTCCTTCTTTTAATAATACACCCACGAAAATGGAAATTTCTTCGATTTTTAACACAATTTTTCGGATTCATTTTCATGGTGAAAATTATTATTTTCACAAAAAAAAAACAGGAAAGGCCAAATGTACCTTAAAGTATCCCTAACAAATCAATCTCTATGAAATTTGGTATAAGAATTACCAATATGGAGATATTACTTAAAATGTTAGCCTCTATTAAGTGAAAATTTGGCTCCACCTGGTCTAACATTTTGGCTCACCCTGTTACAACCAGAGTAAATCTACAAAAACGAATGGTGGTTTTGAACTTCCAGGGAATAACATTAACGCCATGCAAAATATAAAAGTTTTCTAAAATTATCGAGCGGCCAACTTTCCATTATTTTGGTACGGAAAAAATGGATTGACCCATATATATATATATATATATATATATATATATATATATATATATATTAATATATATATATATATATATAATATATATATATTATATATATATATATATAATATATATATATATATATATATATATATATATATATATATATTATATATATTGTGTGTGTGTGTAAATAACAACTGAAACGAAATTACTCTTAAGGAAAAGAATTATCTAATTACTTTTTAAAGACTAATTAACAGTAGTAATTATTACTTTAAAAAACTTTTCTTATTCTTCCTCTCCTCTATATAGATTTATTATTATTATTTTTATTATTAATTTTTTTGCTCTTATTTGGTACTTCCTTCTATTTTTTTTATCTCATGGTATTTTTTTTATCTCATAGGTTTTCGTCTTATCTTTACACTTACTTTTTTTTTTTTTTTTTTTTTTTTTTTTTTTTTGCAATTAATTTATTGACTAAATTTAGATAACATTCCATGAAAATTAAGAAATTAAAATTTAACAGGATTCTCTGAAAATCTCTCTGCAATAAAATGTAAATCAAAGTTTTCGTGTAATAACCCCTACAAATTATTTCCATTTTCCTATTGCTCGAAAAGAAAGTAGTAAGAAAACTTACACTCCTGTCTCTAATATCTAAATGTAATCTAAAAATGCATGCATCATTAATGTTTTTTTAACTTTACAGAATGAAGTCGGAAATTTAAATGTTTGAAATATAATTAAATATTTCTTTATACCAAGGCTATAATTTTGATAAACGTTACAATATATATATATATATATATATATATATATATATATATATATATATATATATATATATATATATATATATATATATATATATATATATATATATATATATATATATATATTATATATATAATCTTACCAATGAAAATAAAGTATTACTATACCTGATTGGTGATTTGATTATTAAATGTCAATGTCACAGAACCATTGGTAGAATGTACATAATTGGACATTAAGGACGGTGGTAGAGTCTGCGTTTGAGTCACTGTAACGCCTGATGTGTAAGGTGATGGTCTGCGACAAACTTCCATCATCTGCATGGAAGCTTTTACATTTGAACAATGTGGGAAATCAAGAAGGTGCTGCAATGTAACAAATGCGTGTTGCAAGGCCTCCGCTGGTGTTATACGGCGCTCCTGATCCATAGTCAGCATCCTCTTTAATAATTCAATGAATTCCCTGCGATCCGTTTTCTCGGCTAGCAGCTCACCACCTTCTAGCTCATTAGGAACATTTACTTGTCCCATGTCATCCAAACAATTAAAAATATATTTTCTTGCTTCTTTGCTTTTGATCCCAGTTTCAGCTTCATGTTCTTCAGGTGTCTGAAAAAAATAACATTGAATTAATGATCTTTAATTTTTGGCTGTGATGACCTTTCACGATATCAAAGTCTTAAAGTAATAAAATATATTGGTAGTAATACAGTGTTAGAAGGGCCAACTCCTTTAGTATTATTAATAATTTCTTTGTTAATATGGAATTTTTATTTCCACAGATTTTTTTTTTTTTTATATCCAGGTAAAATTGCAAATAGTTAAATGACCAAAGGCTTTTTAAAAAAAAAAAAAAAAAAAAAAAAAAAAAAAAAAAAAAAAAAAAAAAAAAAAATGTACAAATATTTTAGTCTTGCTTATGTAAAGAAGCTTAAAGTAATGATATTTGTTTGGTGGAATAATATAAGGTATATTAGTAAATTATTCACTTCTAAGGTCAGAACAGTACTGGTTTCCATGCTTATTTCACTCCGGCTTCAACCACTTCTGATTAGATCTATTTTTATTAAATAAGAAAACTAGTTAAACATAAGACATCTTCAAGCAATAAGAAGTAGCCCGTTTTGTTTTGTTTTCAGTACAAGGTAGTTAGTTCTTCCATTGACTTTAATTAAACAAAATTGATTATGTAAAAATTTCATTCATTTCACTTTTCCAATAATAATGCAAGGTTCTATATATTCAGATAGATTTTACATCAACAAAATATGCTTTGCTTTTTCTTCTTCTCCTCATCCTTCTGGAACTTGGTCGAAATGTTTTAATCTTGCTTTTTCCTCTTTGTTCTTCAGAAGGAAATACTACTATCTTACCTTCACCTGTAACCAAACTTTCTTTAAATTCAGAATTTCTTCACGGAATAGGTGGATTCATACAACTCACACATCTCAGGTGGTTCCATTCATACACCTCTCCTTGAAAAAGTGGTGTAAGGTTTTACATCTTTATCAACTCTTTAACTCTCTGCAGTCTCTTTCTACCCATCAAATTGTTGCATCTCTCTATACAATAATTATTACAATGGACATTGCTCTTCAGAACTCTCTTGTCGCATACTTCCTCCTTTGAGAAGAGCTCGTGTGACACGCTTTTCTACACAGTCTCATCCTTTCTCTATCCAACTTTTGAACCAAGACTTAACCCCTATGCTCAATCTTTCGCGTACTCTACTGGTAAAGTCTGGAACATACTCCCTTTATCTACTTTTCCAACTTATTTTGATTTGCACACTTTCAAAAGCCATGTATCCAAGGTTGGCAAGGGCAGTTTTTACCACCTTAGTTTTCCCCCACCCAGGAAAAATCTTCGGAAAAACTGTGAAAAAGGTTGTCAATAATGTTCAGAAAAACAAAGAAAAACCTTAGGATAAAATTAGAACAACTTTTACCTATCAAATTTGGGTATTATTATTCCTAACTTACTTAATGCCCAACACTTTTAGCGAACAGGGCAGCGGTTGACTCTTTCCAACAGTTCCTATCTTGAGCCTTCCTCTTAGCTTCTCCCTAACTGCATCTCACTATCTTTAAATCCTCTTCTATAGTTCTTCTCTATTTTCCAGCAAGTCTTCTTCCTCTCTGTCCACATGGCGTCCATCTCAGAGTCTCTCTCCCCACAGATGTCCCAAGTAAATCTTCTCTTCCTATTACTTCATTCAGATTTTCTACTCCTGTTTTCGTTTCTAACCCCCTGTTGCTTATAGTTCTTGGCCAGAATTTCCCCATCATTCTTCGCAAACACTGGTTTTGAAAAACTCTTAAGTTTCTACCATTTTACCCTTTTTCACCCTTCCCCTTCTACTCAATGATCTATACCTTTACTTCAATATTTTCTTTAATTCTTTCTGATCTTGTATTTATATCATGGTGCCATATACTTTCTCTCTTGCTTTGAATAGTTCTAATGATTTATCTGAAATTCATTGCTTCCTTCTTTAACACTTCTTCACTTACTCCTTTAATTGTTTTTAGTAAGTTTTTCCAGTTCTTTCCAATCTGTTCCTCTTCACTCATTTAATATCACTGGGAGTATTTTGCAGAATCTGTACTGTGTACAAGTGATATTATAATTGCTGTTCTTTAATCACCTAAATATAATATTATTGATATAATATTAGAATTTTCTTACTTAATCAGCTAATATTCATTATCTAATTCTATGTAGTAAGACTATCA
Organism: Armadillidium nasatum; assembly: GCA_009176605.1. Classification (NCBI taxonomy): domain Eukaryota; kingdom Metazoa; phylum Arthropoda; class Malacostraca; order Isopoda; family Armadillidiidae; genus Armadillidium; species Armadillidium nasatum. Next base: position 75,266 of record SEYY01011590.1, on the reverse strand, counting down.
GTAAACTAAATACCCCCAGTGTAATAATAGTACACAAATTTGATAAGTAAAATTTGCTATAATTTTATCATTGAGATTTTTCTCAGTTTTCCTTGTTTTTTCCCAGGAAAGAGGTTCAAAAAGTTTTTCCAAAGCAACACTGCATGTATTGAAACATATCAGCCTTTTAAATTGAACTTTGATTTTGATATTCCCCCAACTCTGGTGGAAATTACGTGTTTGACTTTTGCTATATATATATATATATATATATATATATATATATATATATATATATATATATATATATATATATATATATATATATATATATATATATATATATATATATATATATATATATATATATATATATATATATATATATATATATATATATATATATATATATATACAGTGAACTCCAATATTCGTCATTAATCCGTTCCTGAGGGGATGACGAATATCGAAAAAGACGAATATCGAAAAAATTTTTCCCATAGGAATTAACTAAAAATGGATTAATTCGTTCCCAGCCTCGAATTTTGCCTATCTATTCTTTAACAAAAAAAAAAAAATTTCAATCTAGAATCGATCTCCGAAATCATTTCAAACACTGTACAATTTAACTACAGTACATATTAAACAGCGTACTGCCATAAATAATACGTAATACGCACTGTGTAGGCCTACATAAACGCTAAACACAAATAAAATTTTAAAAAGAAATTTACCTTTTGTATGAGAAAACAATGATTGTTATTAAGAGTTTTTATTTTTAAGGTTATAGACTTTCGTAGGTAGGACGAATATTGATTTTTCGACGAATATCGGAAAAAAAAATTACAGGGCGAATATCGGAAAAGACGAATACTGGAGGGGACGAATATTGGAGTTCCACTGTATATATATATATATATATATATATATATATATATATATATATATATATATATATATATATATATATAATTTAAATCTTAAAGAAATAAACTGGTTATTTTTCTTACCTTTAGTCTCCAAAATGGATAAGAAGAAACTTCATTATCTCTGTAAAAGAACTTTGTAGTCTTTGTAGCATTGTTCAGCATATGTTCTGGAGGAATGCCTTGCGTTTGACTGATATACCGAATCTTTAGACAAAAAAAAAATAAATAAATAAATAAATAAATAAATAAATATCAAATGATGCTCATTAAAACTACACAACATGCATTAATACTGTTCCATTGTGAGATATATATATATATATATATATATATATATATATATATATATATATATATATATATATATATATATATATATATATATATATATATATATATATATATATATATATATATATATATATAAGTACTATTTAGTAATTTTAGTAATACTTTGTATATGGTTCATTTATAATTTCGAAAACCGATTTAATAATTTCGGTACCATTCCAACCATCTTCGTGTGTATCATGTGTTGTATAATTACTATTTTTAATAAAATTTATCATTCATACAACACTACCTTACCCAGTAACACCAATTAAATTAATCTAGGAAATTATTCAAAATCAGACCCATTCTTATTAACTTTTTTTTTTGCATTTTGTAAACCAGAACGCTTCCCAAAGAGTTGTGGCTGAGCCTGCCTAAATATATAAATGTTTGCAATAACTTCACAAAAGGTAATTTATATTTAAACTCTTATATTTTCTTATATAAATAACAAACTAATTCACCAGTGTGATTTTATTTCCTATAAGTATCAATTATGAATCTAATTTCAATGTCTTGCCAAATTATTTTAAATTCCAGCACCATTTTCAATCATTCTATTACATCGTATATAACTTCAAACGTAAAGCCTTGCCCTCTCCTCAACACTAATACAAGATAGCAAAATACAAATATCTTCACCCCACACATTACATACTATATACAGCAACTGTAACAGGATGATTTAATTTGATATATATATATATATATATATATATATATATATATATATATATATATATATATATATATATATATATATATATATATATATATATATATATATATATATATATATATATATATATATATATATATATATATATATATATATATATATATATATATATATACTTTAAAATCAAAATTTTAGCAGTTCATTCTATTTTATAGTATTTAAATCATTTATACCATATTAATGTACTTTTTAACTTTTTCTGATAAAAACAAATTTTTAAGTTTTTTAAGTTTTCAAGAAACAAATTTTTAATTTTATTTTCAACTGTGAAGTATCAAGAACAATTCAGAAGTCACAAATTTGAACCACAGGTCTTTCAGCTTCAGGATTTAGGCTGGTGAAATAACTTTTCCAACACTATTTGCAAGCAGTCTTTGAAATTATTACCCTTTTTCAAAAGCAAAAAACAGAAGCCAATATATATATATATATATATATATATATATATATATATATATATATATATATATATATATATATATATATATATATATATATATATATATATATATATATATATATATATATATATATATATATATATATATATATTAGTGATGGGACTATTAATCATCAATAGTATATTTTTTCTCAATTGTCATCATAAATTTACTGCCGATTATTATTTTTTACAAATGAATTTACCATATACTGGCTTATAAAAATCCTCCACTCATCTTTTGAAAGTGAAAGGCTGTTTGGTAATGGGGTTCAAATATGCTTTCCAGGATGAAATAGAATTACCCCCAGAAACTGGGAAAAAGATCGTTTCTACGTCACAATTTAAGAGCTCCATGACATTACTCATCCAACTTCCCTCTCTTACACCCTTCACTTTTGAAACAAATACCTTTTTAGATATTCTCTCCTCGTTCATCCTACTAACATGCCCAAACCATCTCAGCATACTCTGTTCAGTTCTCTCAACCATACTCCTTCGCCACACACACATTTCCCTTATTCTAACATTCCTGACTCTATCCCTTCTACCACATCACAAACCACACTCAGACTTTTAATTTCGAGAACTTCTATTATTTTCTCTTCCTCGCGTTCACCCTCCATACATAACCACCGGAACAAAACATCCTTTAAACATTCTCACCTTCACCTCCCTTTACTCCAAATATCCCTCAAACCACTCAACACCTGCCCCCCTTCTCTTATCCTATGCTCAACTTCATCGCCCATATTAACGTCTCCTCTCCAAAAATTACCCCCAGAAAACTTAAAGTAACTCGTTCCAATTTCTCCCTACCAACATTAATCTGTAAATCAGCTCCCTCATCTACACCCCTCTCCCCATTTTTCATCCACAACACTTTACTCTTAAACCCATTTCATCACACCCTTTACAAATTCATCCACCAATACTTTCAAATTCCCCTGGGTCTCGGCCAAAAGTACATCATCATCTGCAAACATCAACACATTTGATTTACACATACTATGTTGCTCCCTTATTCTCACCCCTTTCCCTACCCTATCCATCTTTCTCACCACTTTGTCAATGAATAAATTAAATAACCCCAGATACATTGTACAACCCTGTCTTAGACCATTATTTACATATTTAAAAAAAAAAAATCTCCATTCTGTTTACTCTCACGCATGCTCTACTATTCCAATATAATGCTCTAATATCTTCCCTTGTGTGTATATATATATATATATATATATATATATATATATATATATATATATATATATATATATATATATATATATATATATATATATATATATATATATATATATATATATATATGGTATTTTATTTATTTTTTTTTTTTTTTTTTTTTTTAAAATAAATTTTAAAAATGAGAATCAGAAAAGTTGAAGAAAAATTCTAATTCCGATGCAGATTACATGAAAATTGACGATTCTTCTGATTCTCGATTAATCGTCCCTATCACACACACACACAAAAAAAAAAAAAAATAAATAAAATATATATATATATATATATATATATATATATATATATATATATATATATATATATATATATATATATATATATATATATATATATATATATATATATATATATATATATGTCGAAAAATTACCTGATCATACTCAGATGAGCCTGGATACAAAGGCCATCCAAGGAACAGTTCTGCAATCACACACCCCAGTGACCACATGTCAATAGCTTCAGAAAAGGGCAATCCCAAAATAATTTCTGGAGCTCTATAATACCGAGACTGCAAATATGTATTGCATACGGCCTTACTGACGTGCGATGCACTCCCAAAATCAATGACTTTTACTCTATAAGGTTGTCGAGCAGGATCAACTAACATTATGTTTTCAGGTTTCAAATCGGCATGAATAAGACCAAGAAGCTAAAATAAAAAAGTGAAAAATGAAGTTTTTAAAATCTTTAAATTTCCTTTAGCAAATAATCTATTTTAAAACAAATCATTTGGTAAAATTAAGCAATTTCACTGAGGTTTGAATAAATTTAAATATTTGCGAAAAGTTACCTTTAATTTATGTAAAGCTGTTAAAACTTGTTGTAAAATGGGGCGGATAACTTTAAGGGGAAGAGGGGAGAACTTATTTTGCTTGAGGAAGTCATAGAGGTTCTGTTCAAGCATCTCAAATACCAAGCACGTGTGATTCTTATGCTGAAAGCATTCGAATGCTCGAACGAAATTATAGTCCTCTGCATTTTCCTGGCTAAGTCGTGTTAAGATGCCAACCTGAAATACAATATTAACATCTATAATATTCAGCAAAGAGAAAATTCTTCAATCATTTTATATTAGTTTTTTTTTTTTTTTTTTTTTAAATCTTATTCTTCTTTTATTTGACAAGTACCATACATAAATAATCAAATTTAAAGTATTAAAATAATATTAAATATATTATATATATATATATATATATATATATATATATATATATATATATATATATATATATATATATATATATATAATATATATTTAAAAATTTATATTTAAATGATGTACTGGTTATATAAAATTAACCTATTTATAAATAAGCCTTTAAATTTAATTGCAGAGCTAAATAGTGGCAAAAATTCTAACCCTAATTAAATATTTTGGAAAAGCTGCATTAAAAAGGAAAAAAATTTTTAATTCACCTCAATTTGACCTTGCCGTGCATAAGAAGGATGATTTTTCAATATTTTGATGGCCACAATATCGTTGGTCCCTTTCTTCCAGCATTTTACCACTTGGCCAAAGGTTCCTCGCCCTAGGAATTCAAGTACTTCATACTGAGCAGTCAAAGAATAGAGAACCTCATGTTGAACCAACTGGTAATCTCCATCAGCTGCCCCTCCCCCTTTTGTGGCATTGTGGGCCCCGCCCCCAAGGGCCACTTTGCCATGCGCTACTGTTCGAGGCACTGTGCCGGTTCCTGTGGTGGTACACACCACCTTACTATTGCTATCTAATCCACTCCCACCCACAGAACTAACATGATCTGAGCACTTTCGCTGTAAGGGAGAGAAAAATAAAAACGATTTCAAAAAAAAATAGTAAAAGAGAAACTTTTAAAACTTACAAATACTATAAAAAAAATAAAAAATTTTTATCATTAACTCTATTTTTTTTTTTTAAAGAAAATATCTCTGAAACAAAAAATATAACTACAATTTCTGCTACCACTACTACAACTAATAATAATAATAATAATACCTTGGTGCACTTATGGTGAGAGTCTATGTTTTTAACTGCTGATATTCTAGATTGCTGAGACTGATGATGCTGTTGTTGCTGTTGAAGAGACTGTTGATGCTGTTGCAAAGCTTCAGCAGAATGGTGATGGTGGTGGTGATGGTAGTGGGTTGATGGGGCGCTGTTATACTTATTACTAATATTGCAATTGGTGCTACTTTGTGTCCCATGCTGATGATGAGAGCTCTTAGGATGGCTTAAATTTAAGCCATCTCCATATAAGCCAAAGGCCTAAAAAAAATAAAAAATAAAAAAAATATATAATATATATATATATATATATATATATATATATATATATATATATATATATATATATATATATATATATATATATATATACAGAGATGGGCATCGTTACATGAAATTGGGTAGCGTTACCGTTACTCGTTACTTGAGAGAAAAGGTGTAGCGTTACCGTTACATCGTTACATTTTAAAATCCTTTGAAGCGTTACCGTTACTCGTTACATGTAACGCGTTACTTTTGGTCAGTTTCGGGCTTAATTATTAGTTTACAGTTTTCGTACATGATCATATGTATGCATATTTACTGCTGACGATTAAATCATTGGATTAACTAACAGTTTTTAAACTTTTATTCAAAAAGTGCAATTTATATTACTATCATTGACCAAATAATATAAATATAGTTTTTAAAATTGTTATATATATTTTAAGTTTCATTATATAAATTTAGTTCAATAAATGATATACATTTATGGAATTTAGTGATACAATATTATCCATATTTGAAATTTTTTATAATTTATTTTATTAATAAACGTATAAGATTATCTGAATTGTGCTTCACTTTGAACCCTAGTTAGCCGATCTTCTTTCAACATTGTTTAATTTTGTTGGACAGTATGCAAAGTATTAAGAGTAGATATTATTAATATTAATAATGATAATGGTAATAATAAAAAAAATGGACAGTAATAATGTATTGTAAAGTTAGGTAATAATAATAATAATAATAATAATAATAATAATAATAATTAAGATCTATTTAAACATAATTAATCACTTAATAATAAATGATAATAATTTTCAGTAACCATATTGAGCATAAATAAAATTAAAAAAAGAAAGACAAGGATTTTATTATATAAATATATATATATATATATATATATATATATATATATATATATATATATATATATATATATATATATATATATATATATATATATATATATATATATATATATATATATATAAAATCTTGAAGAATTAAAATTCGTTTCCATAAAAATAAACAAAAATGTCAACACAGTGGAGTTTCGTGTGTATGATGTAACGAGTAACGGAAAAACCCGTTATAATTTGTAAAAATGGGGTAGCGTTACCGTTACAGCGTTACATTTTAAAACCCTTTGAAGCGTTACCGTTACTCGTTACATTTGTAACGCCCGTTACGTAACGCCGTTACATGTAACGCGTTACTGCCCACCTCTGTATATATATATATATAAGGGTTGAACAAGTGAAAGTGAGACTTGTATTTTTACTGAAATGATTTATTTATCAGAATATGTGAACATACAGAAGTAAATATTGATACAAATATTCACTTTGTCAGTCAAAGGAACAGTTCCAGTATATCACTAGATTGTGGATACCCTAAGCAAAGAACATTTATGCTCCTCATGGAGATGCTTCAGAATCTATTGCACATAACTCTTGTTGCATCTCAACCACTGATACAGAATAATGTTGTGAGCCTCTGTGCTCAATCTCTATTACTGATATTTTTAACAGATAGATGTCATGGAAGATTCTCAATAAAGATCCTTAATATTTTCTAAGGGATAAAATGATCTTCACGTCCATATTTATCTAGCTAAGTCTTTCTTTTGTTTATTGCATTCTGGGGTTAAGGAAGTAATTTCTGTATTTTTCTTTACAGATAATTCTTTACAAATATACTTTAAAAATAGATAATATAAACAAGTATATATATTTTTCCAATAAAAACACTAAAACAAAGTGCATAAATATCAATAAAAATATAATTAAGGAAAGCGATAAAAAGAAAGAAAAACTGTGGATTATTCTCAATTGATTGGAATACCTACAATCCAGACAATCCCGTAAGTATTTGTTCATTGATTGTTGTTTATATTACAATAACAACAAATTGTTCAACATACCTTTTAACAAATTTTACTTCTTTTACGTAGTTCCGGGGAAGGAACTACCTTCACACGACTATTTATTCAACCCTATAAGAAGAATCCTTGTTCCTTACATTCCTTCAAAGTTAAGAATTGACTTCAGGTAATTCTTTATTGACAATCAACTCGTCAATAACAATCCTGTCAGTTCTGAACCAGAGCTCTAAATTGTTCAGCTCTTTCCTTAACCTTCCTCCAAGTTCTGACCTTGTTGTCAAGAGTTTATTTATTGTCCATTATTATCATCATCATTCAATATTGGTTCCGAATTAAACACCTTTATCAATTCTTCGTGTTTTCTTCAACCTTGAACTATTGAAAAAGTTCTTGTTGTGTACTCGTTGCAATTATTGCTCTTTAAGTAATCCAATAGCACTCGCGAACACTGGACGTCATCTGCTCGCGAAAGCAGACTGCAGCATCAACCATCCCCCTCGTTGAAGAGGATTCAACATCGATTCCCAACCTCGCCTTACGACACGGAGAAGAGATCGACTCAACTAGATCACCCAGAACCACCTCTTCATCAGTGGATTTAAAACCAATGGTGGGTGAAAGTATTAAATTTTTCGTTTTTGATTGAATTTAACTTTCGTAATTTATTTTTCTTCTGTTTGGATATTCAAAGTTGCTCGATATTCCTTACAATGTTAACAATTAATTCCCTTAACAATTCTCAATTGGTAGGTTGTCAACAGCAGCTATTAAATCCATGATTGTGGCCAAGTGTGCTTGACCAGGTCTCAACATGTCCTTTACGAAATTCACCACACTATCTCTGTACTGTATATCATGATAGACACTCATTTCCCACAGACATCCTTAATATGATGACAAATTTCCCCTCCGCTAACAACTTCTACCATCAAAAACTAAAAATGTTCTTTCTGGGCATGTTTGTACAAAAATATGTCACAACTGTGCACCCTCAACCTGCCTCAGAAGAGGCAGCTTGCTTCCAGACATACAATGCCATCAACAGGCAAAATTGGAGAGATCTGTGCATTTCAAAAACAATAGCAACTCTTATATCAATAAACACCCAATAAAACCCACCAGTTATATTTTGCTACCATATGTATATATTTCTGTAATTTTAAAAAAAGAATTTGAATAATGGAATTTAATAAATAAATAATGCATTATACCGCATAGGTCACTGTTTACAACTGTCATAATGATTCTACATTTTTCTTAAATAAGTATAATTACAAATGAATCTTGATTAAGCAAATTAAATTTAAACTATGAAAACAGTTCTATAAAACAGACAATAAAATTATATTTTATTATACCCTATATCAATTAATATGCAGCCAAATTACAATTTATTTCATAATTCTTTGTATACTTAATTAGCTTCGAACTTTTTAGCTCTTAGTTACTTCTCAATTTACTCTACACAAGACAAAATTTTCAAAAGATCATTTAAGTTGAACCTCAAGTCTTCATGACAGCAATGAATTGTCACATAAAAACTCACAAACTCCCCTTTGGATGTTCATTAATTATTTAATTTATTATTTTACATTTTCAAAAGCTTCCACCAACTAAAAAGATTCACATTTTCAGTAGTATATTTTGTCATACATTGTCTGATTCAAACAACTAAGCAAATTCACAATTTAGTTAAAACTGTAACAAACACAGATACAAATATTCATATGCCTATTATATACAAAATTATAATGTAAATAATTTAGTATGTAATCCAACTGTAGGCTCAAAAATGTTCAGCGCATCAATACAGAAGTGTGCTGGGGTGCCATTATGCTGGAACCAGAGCTGTCGGTACACCGCAAACGGTACTTTGTTCAGCAGGTTCGGAAGAATGGTCTGCAGAAACTATAGGTACGCAGCTCTAGGGACCGACCAGGTTCTCGTAAATTTGACTGGGCCAGGACCAGGGCTCTGGTTGGAATTGCCTAAAATTTGTAAGGAGATCTAAAGCGCTAAAATTTTAAGTTACGAAAATTAGATATAATTTTAATTGAGATTAATTTAATTATAAGGAAGGTGTAGAATAACCAACATTCACTTAAATTAATTAAATGCATTTTTTTTTTTTTTTTTTTTTTTTTTTTTTTTCAGAAAAAAAAATCAGAAAATTACAGATTTTGTATAATAAAAGTTTGAAAAAATGACAAAAATTTTGAAAAAATATTCTTTTTTTTTTTTTTCATTCACAATAGTGATTCAACAGGTTTACTTAAAATGAAAAAAATCAACATCAATAATGACACTGCCTTCTTCTGGAAGGCAATTAAGAATGATCTTCCCACACTAGCAAGATTATATTTGTGCCCACCAGCAAGCTCCAGTGCCAGTGAAAGAGAATTCAAAGTGGGGGAAATCAATTCATAGATAGAATCAAACTACTGCCAAAATATGTAGTAATGTTAATTTTTAAAATACAATCTTAGAACAGTAACATATTCAATGTCACTGCCCTCTGTTCCTGAACATCCTTCAAATTCTAAAACTTATGGTGTAAATATTCAAGATGATTCTGATAGTGAATAGTGATTTAAGTGAATGAATTGTTTGTTTCCTCTTTTATGTTGCATTCATTTTGCTCCACCCAATATGTAATGAGGGAGTAATGGAATTAAAATCTTAATTTTCTTATAATTTGTGTGATTTAATTAATAAGTATAAATTTGCAGTTAACCCTAGCAGAGGCTAACTGCAAATTATACTTATTATACTGTCCAATGATTATTGGACAGGGCCTGAGTCGGTCCATAAGCAGCTCCCATTAGTCTTGCTGGCAGGATTACAGGTTCCAGCAAATGTTAGCCAACAATTTCAGCCCAGATGTTAATGGAAAACCTTTGTTATTGATGCCAAACAGCAACTGCAAGTGGGTTTTCATAGTCCCAGACGTGGCAGGTCCATAAGCAGCTCCCATTAGTCTTGCTGGCAGGATTACAGGTTCCAGCAAATGTTAGCCAACAATTTCAGCCCAGATGTTAATGGAAAACCTTTGTTATTGATGCCAAACAGCAACTGCAAGTGGGTTTTCATAGTCCCAGACGTGGCTATTCCTGCTGTTAAAATATCTATCATAAGTAATTGGTGATGTGTAAAAAAAAAAAAAGGCTTCATCTGTGAATAACACATGCATGGAGAAGGCAGCATCATTTGCCCAGTGATGAAGGAACCACCGTACAAAGTGCATGATCACCTGGTCTAAGGAAATGAGCCCTCTGAAGTTAGTACACATGTAGGTTGTAATCCCTCAGAAGCTTCCATATGGACAGGTGACTTAGGGCCATTGCATGCGCCACGGCACACGTGCTGGATGACGTGGCCTTGCTGAATCTCTCGACCACGTCATCTTCAAACACTGGTGTGCTCACAATACGCCTTTCAGCGCAGACATGCTGAGGACGAAGGTTGGCACTTTTACATAGGCAGCAAAGGTACAGTGTTGGGAATGTCTCCTGTTAGGATAACGTTGCTCGTAGATACGACGAGCCTCTCGTCCATTTCCCATAGTCACACCATAACACATTATAATGTTGCTAATTCATGTAACTTATAGCCCATGTTTACTGCTACAAGTACAATACCATGCGGACGTACAGGCAAGCGTGTTTGTACGCACACGAAACAGAATAACAACTGGGACTATGTAACGTGGCATGCCGCGCATCTCGCCCGATGCGAAGAACTCCGAGACGACGGTTGGGGTGGGGGGGTATATATACCTTACCAAAAATTGTTCATCTTTTTTTCACCTCCCAGTTTTTTTCCATACAATATATGTTAAAAAGTTCCCCTATTGACTCTGAAGTTGTAAGACCGTAATGAATTGCAACAAAAAAAAAAAGCATTTTTTTTGGTGAAAAATTCTGGTCCTGTAACTAGGAAAGAGACTAAAGCATATAAACTATACTATATATAACTTAAATAACAATTTCTTTAATACTTCAACAGTTACAAATATAAATAATCATTGATGTAAATAATTTAATATGCACCCCATCTACTAGATTCAAAAATGTTACATGAAGGTTTTGAGGATATTAGAATATTTAAAATATCAATGGTAGTTTTGAGAGAGACAAGTTATCAGAGTTTGCTTATACGTTTCTGTATTGGAGTCAGAAAGTACAATATAGCAATCTTTCCAAAAGATAACACTTGTATTATAAACATTTGGAAGATTGTGAAGATTTTTCATTTGGTGACATCAAAAATTTAATCATAGAGTATTTTATCAAGTTCAAAAAGCTGTTCTTTACTTACTTTCCAGAACTTGATTCAAATAATATTATTTAAATTGTGTCCTATCTATCTTGTATGAAATTGCTGATATACCAGAAGAACTTGAAGCATTAGCAGACACACTTCATAAAACTTCTCTCCGATGTACTGAATTTCATAACATACCAAAGCAATGTCATTTTTTTTGAATGTCAAGAGCTCTACAGCATTCAAAATCATGCGAGGATTCAAAATATTACTGCAGCAATTTGCAAAACCCTATCATTGCAAAAAAAAATTTATGCATTCTCAAAATGTATCAAAATTACTTTGAAATAATAATAATAATAATAATAATAATAATAATAATAAAACTGATTTGATGACCTTTCAATCCAGAGATGACAACATTCTCGAACACTTAACATAGAATAATTTTCATATTCTTTTATTTCCCATTAAATAATTTTAATAATTGTCTGTTTCTATATTTATATTTCGCACATTTTTTTTTGTTTCATTCAATTATTTTCTTAATTTTGTGTTTCATTTTTTTAAACTTGATTAATTTTTTAGCTTGTGTAACTGTATTCTCCATACAAATGGATTTTAAATTTGAGTGCTCTTTATATTTCCTACATTGACTTATGGAATTTAAGAATTTAAGAAAAATATTTGCATGGTATATGCCACAATTTTAAAAGAAATTCCTTTCCTTACATGTCAATGAAAACGCATCACAGTACACCAATGTATTTTATGGAAATGCCCAAAAACTTCTCTGACCACTGGTTCAGACCATCCGTAATTAATATGCTTAAGTTAGTAAAACCGAGTAGCTCAAATTGCTCTATAGAGGCAACTTAATTTTTTAGTATTAAATTTTTTTAAAATCTTTAAAACATTTCCCATGCGCAACATCAAAATTGTTGGGTATACAAAAAGTTATTCTAAATAAAAACTGTGTATCTCAGACGACTACATAACCTCTGAAAATTTTATCACAGGTAGAAAAAAAGTTATACCCCAAAATATTTTTTAAAAAAAAATTTTACTTTTCATGACTACAGGATATTCGTGGTAATTCGACTTTTTTTTGGGGGGGGGAGGGGGGGTGGTCACCCAACATGAAAATTTCAAGTATAACAAAATGAATATTGATGATTTAACTATCTATAGGTCAATTAATAAGTCATTTTGACAAAGGGTATATGATGAAAAATTTGCATAAATTTTGCTTCTGTACACATGTCCAAACATTTTTTTTCCTTCAAATTATTTCTAGATATCTATAATACTATTCTTATCCATTTATATTAATAAAAGCACTGCAGAATAGCCATTTTTAAATAATATTAATTGGTTAGTTTTACCCCTTTTCATTTTTTTTGTATCACCCACAATTTTAAATTTTTTTTAAAAAAAATTAATTTTCACATTTCCATATATTTTATATTAAAATATTCAGAAAGGTTCACATTTCTCAAAAAAAATAATGTAATTCTGAATTTTCACACCTTCAAAAAAGTTGAAATTTTCAAAAAAATTGGTTAGTTTTACCCCATTTTACGATAATAATAATAATAAAGCCAACAAAACTCAATGAAGTCTATTAGGTTAGTTTTTTCAATATTTAAAAAGAACTATTTTTTCATATATATATATATATATATATATATATATATATATATATATATATATATATATATATATATATATATATATATATATATATATATATATATATATATATATTGCTTCATTGTGATCATAGTAGCCATTATTACATCAAATTTCAAAAGCTGAAAGGTAAATTTGGATATTTTTGTCAATCTCCAGAAGTGGCTTAAGTATCTTTTGATTAAATTTTCTCATCTTACAAAAAATCCTAAAGTCCACAGGGACCCAATTTTTTGTTTTTCCGTATCTATTCTCTGAAATTTCCTCTACAAATCTTGAAAAGAGGCAGGCACAAATATTTTGTCACTCTCCAAAAGAAAAAAGAAAAAAAATTGGAAATTTTTTTACTCATTTGAAGATTATTCTTCTTTAACTGTGGCATGAATTCTAGTTAAATTACTACTTGCTATCCCAACGTTTTTATAAGAATTAAATTAATAGTTGGAATTATAAGGATTATCTTTGAAGAATTGCTTCTTTATTACTTGGCTCCACTAATTCAAATGATAAAATGAAAAAAAAAATTTTAGAACTTAAAAGAAACTAGTAAAAATGCAAAAATTATATCCCACTGATCACGAAGAAGGGTAGTCATTTTGAAATTTCTACCTATCATCATATTTCATTGGATTTATCCTTTTTTCTAACTTCTGAATAGGTAGTCATTTTGAACCTTCTACCTATCATCATATTTCATTGGATCTATCCTTTTTTCTAACTTCTGAATAATCTTAAACTTTATTCCATTCTTTCTAATCATTATTTTGGCTTTAGACACTTCAGGTCAACTGGTGACATCCTTTCCTATCTTCCTTAGGAATAACGAGGAGTAATGTGTGGTGGAGTTTCATATATCCACAGACTATGATAGGGAATGACAATTATCACTGCTTTTTATGCTTCTTTCCTTCAAGTTTCATCATTCACTTTACTCATCCATATTTAGATTATTTCAAATATTTTCATATTGGGAGTTGTCACTGGGGTTTGCTTTTGCTATATAAATTGTTATTAATAAGCTTAGCATTTTTGGAGACAATAAATATTTTAAAAACCATAATCGTTTGAATGAGCATCTTGAAAGTATTATTTTATAATTTATTTTTTTTATTCAAAGTGTTTAATTAAGTGTATAAATTCTTCTAGACTTTCATTCATTAATGTTTAATAGTTTAGTGTGAATTGACCTTTCTAGCTAAAAAATCTTTCAATGCCAGTAAAGATACCTGAGAGATTTATTTCTATTTTGGAGGAAGCATCCTGATCAATCATAAGATTCCAAACTCTTATTCAGTTCTCACATGATATAAATTACTGCTAGGAACTATGATATTATTTTATTGCCAAATAATTAATAAATTTAATTCTATGATGCACACACGCATATATATATATATATATATATATATATATATATATATATATATATATATATATATATATATATATATATATATATATATATATATATATATATATATATATACAGTGGAACTCCAATATTCGTCCCCTCCAGTATTCGTCTTTTTCGATATTCGCCCTGTTTTTTCGTCAAATTTTTTTTCGATATTCGTCTAAAAGTCAATATTCGTCCTACCTACGAAAGCCTATAACCTTAAAAATAAAAACTCTTAATAACAATCATTGTTTTTCTCATCCAAAAGGTAAATTTCTTTTTAAAATTTTATTTGTGTTTAGCATTTATGTAGGCCTACACAGTGCGTATTACGTATTATTTATGGCAGTACGCTGGTTAATATGTACTGTAGTTAAATTGTACAGTGTTTGAAATGATTTCGGAGATCGATTCTAGAGTGAATTTTTTTTTTTTTTTTTTTTTTTTTTTTTTTTTTTTTTTTTTTTTTTTTGTTAAAGAATAAATAGGCAAAATTCGAGGCTGGGAACGAATTAATCCATTTTTAGTTAATTCCTATGGGAAAAAATTGTTCGATATTCGTCATCCCCTCGGGAACGGATTAATGACGAATATTGGAGTTCCACTGTATATATATATATATATATATATATATATATATATATATATATATATATATATATATATATATATATATATATATATATATATATATATATATATATATATATATATATATATATATATATATATATATATATATATATATATATATATATATATATATATATATATATATATATATTATACTCATAAGTCCCAAAATTTTAAAACAATGGTTCTGCCAGAATATTTTTAAGAATAAGTACAGAAACCTATTTGCAACTCTATGTTTAACCACTGTGGTACATTCTTCCAAGCCCTTAATATGTGGAATTCCCTTCCTACTTTCAGTGACTCTTACCAAATTTAGTCTCCTTCATTTCCAAGCCTACATCTGGACTTACCTGAGAATTTACAGTAGGTATAGAGCATGTGTGGGTCATTTTTTTTTTTTTTTTAACTTCAAAAATAGGCCTTTGCCTTTGAGTGGTAAAGCCAGCATATGAAGAAATATAAAAATTCTTACATCTAGAGAATTAAAAAAAATTTTTTTTTTCAAATCTGAAAACCCCCTATGGCCAGTGTAAAATTAAAGATTTTTATTAGGTAGTAATAAAAGCATAACTTCTCTTAAATACATTAATATAAATCAAATTTCCTTTAACATTACTGAAAATATATCTTACCATAACTATTATAATGAAATTATTCCAAAATACCATAAAAGAAATGTTTCATTTTGAAATAAATTAGATTTCAAAATATCCCCCCCCCCCCCCCCTCCAAAAAAATTCTTACATCAATAGAACCATCTAATTATAACTGACTGATTAATTATATTGACTCATTGACTCTTACTTGATAAACCTATTAAGAATGGAAATGCTAATAAGTTTTAGCAAAATTTACAGTAGAAAAATACCATACTATCAATCATTTGAGTACTATTATTCTTGAATAACACTGAATTTATCATGTGATGGCAAAACTACTACTGAAGTTTATAATTTTAAAAAAAAAAAAAAAAAAAAATTTTTTTTAATTTTTTTTTAACTTACTGAATGTTGATGCTTGCTTGCAATCTGAGTTAATGAAGAAGAATATTCTGGTAAGTTATAGTCCAAAGTTGATTCAAATTTTCTTTTTCTTGGCAAGCACTGACCAGTGGTGGAAGAAGCATGCAACACACTGTTGGAATCTCTTGCCAGCTCAGGGATGAACATGTCACGCATTCCCTTAAAGAAAAAATTTATTCAAATTTTAAAAGAATGGTTACCAATAAAGGTTTACAAATAGTAAATAAAGTTTTACATAAACACACACACTATATATATATATATATATATATATATATATATATATATATATATATATATATATATATATATATATATATATATATATATATATATATATATATATATATATATATATGGGGTGTCTGAGACAAAATGCCCGAATGTGAAACACTTATACTAAACATAATAAACAACCAAGACAATTTTGTTAGGCATTACATAGTAGATTAGCTGTTGAAATTTAAGTTATGTAATGTAATAGCATGATTTTATTATTATTTATTTATTTCAGGTGCTGAAAATCATTTTTGTAAATCTAAATTGAAACATAACGACAAATGCTGAAAAAGCACAAACAATGTGGTGGTATGCAGAATTGGGATCCATTATTGCAGTTCAATGAAGTTTCCATGCAGAGTATCACAGAGACCCTCCTGATACCAAAAGAATCAAGGCATGGATCAAGCGCCTAAAGCTTTATGCATACAAAATGCAATTGTTACAAGAGGTCAAACCAGACGATGGATTGGGAGAGGTGGTCCAATTCTCTGGCCACCTCAGTCACCCAACATTACTCCCCTGGATTTCTTCCTGTGGGGATATGTTAAGGAAATGGTGTACTCTATCAAAGTGTCAACTCTGGAACAGCTTCATGAGAGGATTAGAGCTGCTATTGAGACAGTAACACCACAGATGTTACAAGCTACCTGGAGAGAAATCAAGTATTGATTAGACATCCTCCATAATTCATGGGGCACATGTAGAAATGGTGATGCACAAATAAAACGTCAAAACTATGTGTGCCCATTGTTGCATCAATCCTCCTAATGTATCGAATACTTGAAGTATTACAGACAGTTTAAATCAGAGCGTTCAATCTTGGACACCCTGTATATATGTGATGCACCATAGTGATTTTTGGCTTGTCTCTGGTTCAAAAAATTATTCTCTAGCTGGAGGGCAGTCTCTAAAGAGATGGAATTTTTTTTACATTTTTTCCCTATATATATATATATATATATATATATATATATATATATATATATATATATATATATATATATATATATATATATATATATATATATATATATATATATATATATATATATATATATCAGTAAAACTAAATGAAATCCAATACTCCCAGAATCTATAAATATAAGCTCACACAAGATATAGAAACTAAGTGGAACTCAACATAATGTTACAATGACTCGACCCTCCATTCTTCTACTCATTTCAAATCTGCTCCCTCTTTTGCATTTAGAGTTGCCTCTTGTCTTCATCTTTCTGGTCCATTCTTGCTGATCTGAATAAAATTTCCCAGTTGGGTGGTCTCAACCTTGTGAAATTCAACTCTTAAAAACTCAAACTTCTTGAAATCTCCCTCTCAAAGACACCTCCTAACCTTTCTATTTCCTTCTATGGTTCTCCCATCTCTCCTGATGACAACCTAAACATCTTTGGCCTTCACTTAAGCAAAAAAATGTCTTGGAAATCTCACATCACAATGGATGCTAGGGTGGCATCAAAGAAGCTGGGAGTTTTGTTTAGACTGCAATAATTTTTTACTTCTTCACAGTTACTTCAATTATACAAGGGTCTCAACCACCCTTGTATGGAGTACTGCTCTCATATTTGGGGTGGTTCGGGTTTCACCGTCGTTTGGAAGAGTTGAGTCAAAGGCTAAAAGACTTACCAGTTGGTGACTTGTCTCTTTTCTATAGGTACTATATAGTGGCAAATGTTCAAGGGAACTTTTCACTTGTACACCTTCATCTTTACATATTTGTACAAGAACTCACAGATCACCTTTTTCTTCACCTCTAGGTAGCTGAGTGAACACATTAATGAAGCAAAATTTCCATCTTTACATATTTGAACAAGAACTCACAGATCACCTTTTACTTCACCTCTAGGTAGCTGAGTGAACACATCTAATGAAGCTAAATGGCATCAAGAGGCTGCAAGCATTAGTCAGATGCATTCTGCTTTCCATGTGGTCAGTTCATCAAAACAAGAGCAAGAATGTTCACTGTAACATCAATCATCCATTAAAATATGTGAAAATTATACAGCATACTTTGGCATGTCAGTTGGAAATCAAGACAAATCGTGCTGGGCACATGATGTTGCTTGTGAATGCTGGAGAGAGATAAAAAAAATCTCTGGAAGATGAGATAATTGCTGCTTGTATGAAGAACATAATCTTAAATGGATTATAAAATAAATGTAAATTTAAAAAAAAAAATAACATTCTGTAGCCATGAAGTTTGCCATTCCAAGAATTTGGTATGAGCCAATGGACCACTCAACTAACTGCTACTTCTGCATTGTAGATCCTTCCAAACAAAGAGCTGGCAAAAATGCACCACCATTTAATTACCTAGACCTTCCATCTTCAACTTCATCAGTACCACACAGTACAGATTCTTCCTGTACATACTTCTTCAAAAAGAGCTCACATATACTCAGGGGATAACAATTCAGAGAATAAAAATATTTTTCAGAATATAGGCTAGTACAATACCAAAGATGCAGGTGGTGGAAAGAATTCATACAATCCAAATCTAAGAAACCTAAATGACATTGTCAAAGATCTTGGTTTAACAAAATCAAATGCTGAGTTTTTGCTTTCATCGCTCAAAGAATGGGATTAGTTGGATGACAGTGTCCTAGTGACCACACAAAGAAAATGTTACAAATGTTTCTGGGAGCTATATATATATATATATATATATATATATATATATATATATATATATATATATATATATATATATATATATATATATATATATATTTTTTTTTTTTTTTTTTTTTTTTTTTTTTTTTTTTTTTTTTTTTTTTTTTTTTTTTTAAACATATTTTCATATCTGCTGCATGTTTTTAGTTTTCAAATGTTTCATCTTATTTTTTAACTTACATTTTGTTTATTTATTGCAAGTTATAAAATGGTAGTTTTAGTCTCCTGCCATTTGTTCTAATCTCAAAGAATATGAATTTACAGAGCTTTATTTTTTTTATTAAACTGGTTATGAAAATTTATTTATATTATTTTGCCTCCTTTCCTACAAGGTATAAAAGTTCAATTTAATTAAGGCTACACAGAAAACTCCAGCCAGAGAAAAAAAGTCTCTGATTGGAGCCAGAGTTGTAAAAAGGCTGGATCTCTGGTCTTGCCAGAGATGGAGCTCCAGTGTATCATATATATATATATATATATAATTTTTTTACATACATAGAAAACTTTATATTTAGCATATTAAATATTTCATTAATTATTAAGTAAATTTAGGGGTTGTACAACCACCCTGAAAATTTCAATTCGATTGTAGGAATTTGAGATTAAGGTTTATTCATTTTTTTAAAATAAAGTATCAATTTCTGAAGCGTCATTTCTCAATTATTATAACATCTGGAAATCTATTACTGCATGATTTTAAAGGTATTAAACACATTTTTTTGTCCAAGGTCTAATATAATAGTTGACATTAAAGTTGATATCTGATATCTTTCTTAGGTCAAAATGTACCCTTCTTAATTTTTTCAAATTTTGACCAAATATTGATACGCCATTTTTCAGGCTATATGCAAAGTTTCATTTGAAGAATAATTGGAATGTATACTTATGAAGATTTTATTGTACGATGATTTGAAAAATTCATGAAAATTACCATATATGATTATCTCAAAATTTTATATAGCATAAATAATGCAAAGTTAAAAACCATTTTTTAATATTATGACAAAGTTTATATACCCTACATACTTATGGATGAGGAACGAAATTACAATTTATAGATTAAAATAATAGTATTTAACAATATGTAAATAAATTTGTACTACATTTCTGCTAAAATTTGGTATAACTAATTCCATTGCTGAAAGATCCACACACCTGATAACTTTTTAGATCAAGTCACAGACTACAACTACACACCTTTTGTAGTTTTTTTTTTTTTTTTTAAATTTGTAATTTGCAGCTCACATCCTTTTTCTCAAATTTTATACCAATATTTAAGTTATTTGTTTTTTAACATTTGTGATACATACTTAAATTTCATCATCCCTTAATTTAAGTTCTCCCAGTGAGTTATTGAATCTACATTAGTAAGAATGTTTTGGAAAGGTACTACTAATATGTCTGTGTTTGAGGGATACTTAAATGACGAAGAGGGTTGTGCATGTTCTAGAAAAATGAGTTTTGTTTGCATACTTTCTGGATATGTCTCAAGTACACAAGCCAACCACCATCTGTTTTCATAAACAGCAATTACAAATATTTTCATATCTTCATGATGTATATATATAATTTATTTTCCTTGATTATTTTAATCTTTCCTATATATATATATATATATATATATATATATATATATATATATATATATATATATATATATATATATATATATATATATATATATATATATATATATATATATATATTTGGTCAGACTGTTTTGACTCCATCTCTACAAGTGACAAAAGGAAGGAAATAGTTTAATTTCTGTCTTCCTTGTATTGTCCTGGCATTTATATCTTTTTTTTTTTAATCGTTTTTTCTTTTAACCATTCCTCTACTGATCCATACAAGAAGTTAATTCCACCAATATTTTCATAACCATAGTCAGAGCTGCCTTGGAATCATAATTTGGTTATTGTATGGTCGCTGCAAACTTGCTTTAGCTGATTTTTTTTTTTTTTTTAAAGCCATTTTTTGGATTCAAAATATTTATCTTAAATAGAAGTTGCAAAAATAACCCAAATAAATTTTGCTACGTATGTGACAAAATTGTGTTGCCTGGGCAACAATCTAACATTACACTATTTGTAAAGGCCTCTCCTATCATGCTTATTTTGGCCTTAAGTTGGATCATCACATATGCTGCCAAAAATGTGCTGAATACCTAAGATGAAGGAGCAAGGAAAACGTAAAAACATTACCCTTTGGTATACCTATGGTGTGGAGGGAAGGAAAAGATCATGTAACAGATTGCTACTTTTGCAGCATGACAATCTTACAAGGTAAGTAAATTGGGGGAATGTTATTTTAACTTTCAAACACACACACACATGCACAATTTGTGAGCATTCATGCCTCTCCAAATTTATAAATGTTACATTCATGCCTCTC
Source organism: Armadillidium nasatum (assembly GCA_009176605.1). NCBI lineage: Eukaryota > Metazoa > Arthropoda > Malacostraca > Isopoda > Armadillidiidae > Armadillidium > Armadillidium nasatum. The sequence continues at coordinate 53,077 of SEYY01011590.1, read as the reverse complement.
CATATTTAATAAATGTTGAGCTGTTGTTGCAGGGGTAAAGAAAAACAAGCATGCTGTTAAATACCCAGATGTGCCTTCTGCTATAAAATAAATATTACACGGACCAAGTATTCAAGTTCCAGACAGGCCTTGAAGTTTAAATCTTGATCAAATTTCTGATGGTAAGATAAGCAACGAGGACAACTGCAAAGTACTCATTCTACCCTTATCTGGTTTCAATGATCCAAAACCATTTGCAAAGTACAGCTCAATAATCTCACAAGAGATTTTACAACTTATGAATTAGCTTTACATTTTCTTTGTTTGTGGGATAGTCAGGTAGACAACAAACATTCTGAACAATATGAATGACCAGCTCAAAAATCTTTTACACATGAATTTCAAAATCATTGCTAACCCATTGATTGACCATAAAAATATTCTACTCCCACCATTGCATATAAAGCTAGGTTTGATGAAAAATCTTAAGGCAATGAAAAGACAGAAACAAGCTTTTCTTTATATAAAAACAAATTTCCATACATAAGTAATGCAAAATTAATTGCTGTTATTTTTGATAGTCCTCAGATTAGAAGCATAAAGAAAGACCTTTAGTTTGAAAAGATAATAGATGAAATAGAAAAGAAAGCTTGGATAGATTTTAAATTACTTACTAGAAACTTTTTAAGAAAGCAATAAAGTCCTGAATATGAAGCCATTACTAGTAACTTTTCAAGAAAGCAATAAAGTCCTGAATATAGTCATTAAACTGTTGAAAAGTTTTAAGAATCTGGGAGCTCGTTTGTCTATAAAACTGCACTTCTTGGGCTTTAACTTAGATTATTTTCCAGAAAATTGTGGGAAGTACAGTGAAGAGCAAGGGGAAAGGTTTCACCAGAATATCCAATGGAGGAAAGGTATTAAGTATAGACTGACCAGGGCCCCAGCCCTGGCTGATAATCAGAGAAAACCAGGGTTTAAATTACAAATTATACTTTTTAATGGTGGATTAAATCAAAGAAAATTAAGATTTTTCTTCTTGTTTTTCCAATATTATCTTTTCCTTTTCTGTTTCTTTTGACCACTCCTCTTCTGCTATTAAATGTTCATATTTATGTAATGAAATAAGAAAAGTAATTAAAGAGAGTTGAAAAATTTTACTTGGGGCACCAGAAGGTCCTCTTCTAATTTTCAAGCTGCAGATGTTACATTTAGCTATTTCGAGCCTATCATGAAACATTGTAAAATTCTCCCACACTGCTGAAGCTGATCTTTTAGCCACAGTGACAAAGTATAAACAAAATAATAATTTTGAAATAATGCAGTTAAATGATACAAATTTGATACACAGCAAAATGAAAATATGTATAAATACAGGTTATATTGATAATTTTATATCTTACATTTCTTCATACTTTAACATAGGGTTTTACCTAAGTAAATCTGTTGAATCACTATTGTGAATCAGGAAAAAAAAATCAAAAAATTTTGTAGTTTTTTCAAATTTTTATTATGCAAAATCTGTAATGTTCTGAAATATTTTCGGAGAAAATACATATCATTAATTTAGGTGAATGTTGGTTATTCTACTCCTTCCTTATAATTAAATCAAATTATTCTTCTTAACCTAAAATTTCAGTGCTTTTGACATCTTTACAAATTTTTATCAACACCAGCTAGAGCCCCGGTCCAAGCAAATTTCCATGCCCTAGTCAGTCCCTAGTATCAAGGTCACTGGGACATTAACATGATGGCCAACTACTGCTGGTGTTTGAAATGGAATGTATCTAGAACTACTTAGAGTAGCAATTGTAGTCTTATTTTCCTAATTAGTGGCATGACTTCTCAATCATAATTAAAAAGTTAAAATACTCGTAGACATGGCATTTCATATTAAAATTAACAATCATGGTTTAATGCCACTCATTTTTTAGAGAAATAATGATAATTCCTTAAATTACTCCAGGTTTTTTTTTTAAATTATTTTTTTATTTCTTTATAGTAAAAGATTCAACTGCAATTGTTTTTCCTTGTGTTTTATTCAATTCCAGTTTTGTTTTAAAGTGTCTATTGCAGTTGCAACACCTTGCATCAAGCTGTCTATTCATGATTAGGGACCGACCGGGGTTGGAATTTGGCCGGGGCCGTGGTTTCCTAAAATTTGCAAAGAGGTCAAAAGCACTGAAATTTAAGGTTAAGAAAATTAGATATAAGGTTTATTTAATTGTAAGGAAGGAGTAGAATAGGCAACATTCACTTAAATTAATGATTATATGCATTTTCTCCAAAAAAAAAAATCAAAAAATTACAGTTTTGTATAGTTAAAGTTTAAAAAAGTACAAAAATTAAAAAAAAAAAATTTATAATTCATAATAGTGATTCAACAGGTTTACTTAAGTAAGACCCTAAGGTAAAGTTTGAAAAAATGTAAGATATAAAATTATCAATTTAACCTGTATTTATACATATCATTGTTATTTTATTGCCGTGTATCAAACTTGTATCATTTAGCTGCATTATTTAAAAATTATTATTTTGTTTATACTTTCAGTCAATATGGCTAAAAGATTCAGCTTCTGCAGTATTTGAATACTTTACAATGTTTCAGGATAGGCTCGAAATAGCTAAATGTAACATCTGCAGTCAGAAAATTAGAAGAGAACCTTCCGGGTGCTACAAGTAAAAAAATTTCAACCAAATCTTTTTGGAGTATCTAAAATCAAAACACAAAGATGAACATTCACTAGCAGAAAAAGAGCGGTCAAAAAAAAAAGAAAAGAAAAAAAAAAAAAAATCTTAATTTTCTTATATTTTGTTTGAAATTTTTTTTATTATTTGACTGATTGAGCTGAAATTTTCAAAGTATGTGAATTTTTTCACGAAGTTCTTTCTGAGTTGATTTCGAGCATTTTTTTGAGTCTATAACGGTTTGAAACTTATTTGGACCCAAAGTTGAAAAAAAAATGAATAACTGGATCAAACCACTGGTCCACATGAGCTGAAAATTTAGCTGAATACCTTTGCCCCAATTTCTTGCATTGGTGGGAATAGGTTTTTGATATCACGTCTAGAAAAAAGTTATATAAGCACTTGAAAAAAAATTTGCAAAAATCGTACCCTTCTGGAGGAAAAAATTATTTAAAAAAAAAACGCTACCTACTATTTTTTTTATTTGTGAATATTGTTTAGAAGAGGGCAGGGCAACAATATTTATTTAGTGCATATTTAAATGCTCTTTGTTTGAAGCGAGATATATAGCCTCTCAAACTTTGGGAATTTTTGAAATTTGGCCAAAAATGGACCTTTTTGAAGGCTATATCTCAAAACCAACGAATGTCATCGAATAAAGTACATAGAGGAATTTGTAGCCCCCCCTCCTCTATACACACCAAAAATAGGAAATGTTCATAGTTGTATTTTTTTTTAAAAAAATTTTGTCTGAAAAGGTGGATTTTTTAAAAAAAAAAAAAAAAATTTTTTTTCTATAGTTGGTCAGTTTTTGGCTTATAACATTTTTTCCTATAACTCTGGGAACAAAAGTCTATTAGAGACTTTTGTATCCATTTAATTTTGAATAAATAGTCCAATTTTCAGCTCATTCTAAAAAGTGGTTTGGCACCGCCATTCAATTAAAAAGGGTAAAATTTAAAAAAAAAAAAAAAAAAAAAAAAAAATTTTTTTAACCGTAATAGACTCGGAAAAACGCTAGAAATGGACTTTTCTTACCAGTAAAAAATCTATATAACTGAAAGTTTCAGCAGAATCGGCTGAAAATTAAAAAAAAAAAAAAAAATTTAAGTATAATTTGCCATTTTAACCCCGGCCGGCAACCCCGGTTTTCCCTGATTTTTTGCTGGGGCCGGGGTCGGGGCCGGGGCCCCGGTCGGTTCCTATTCATGATATAAGCAAAAATAGCCTAAAGAAAGAACAGAGTAATAAAAAAAATTTCCATAGCAAGAAATATTGACCTGATACAGGAAAACTAATATTTTTTTTATTAGTGAGGTCAATTTCTATAGAATACGTTTAAAAACATTAGATGCCAAAAAAAATAAAAAATAAAAAATTTCAAATGCAGATAAGTGTTATTAGAATAAGTGTGATTTCTAATGCTGGATAGATTTGGCGATGTGAAAATGTTAATAGTTTTGACTGAACAGCCTATGTGTTCTTCTTTTCTAATTGAGTTGTTGCTCAATGATTTGGCGATGTGAAAATGTTAATAGTTTTGACTGAACAGCCTATGTGTTCTTCTATTCTAATTGAGTTGTTGCTTGGTGATGCCAGCATAGACCTCATTACAGACACCATAAGAATATTTATAAACATTAGAAGAACACAAGTGAGTAGGTAAGGGTTCTTTATGAGTGAGGATAGAGCCCAAGGAAGAATTAGGTGTAAAAACAAAAGTAAACCTCATGTGTGCAAAGGTAATGGGGTTGGAAGGTATTAAAGCTTATTTTTTAGTTTGATATATGAATGACTATTTCCTTTCGTTATAAATGTAGCAGCAATAAGTCTTTAATCAATTGATCCTACCATCTAACCTTTATTGTGAACTATACACAAAGAATTCTCTTTTTTTAATTAAATCCTTCAACATAAATGTCTATCCTTCCTCCCTGTTCTACGCATTTAATAATTAGATCCTTAAACAAAATTTTTAGGTCTTAACAACAACCTTTCCTCTCTCCTAAGTTCCTAACAGCCCCCAAACTGCATTTCTTCATTATATTACCTTTTTATGATCATTCATAATCTAACTAAAAAATAAACTTACAATTTTTGTAGTTCCATTACCTCCACAAGAAGTTTAAGTTTGTTTTTACACCTAATTCTTCCTTGGGCTCTATCCTCGCTCATAAAGAACCCTTACCCAGCCATTTGTGTTCTTCTAATGTTTATAAATATAATGTAATGAGATTTATGCTGGAAGCACCCAACAACAACTCAAAGTTAGAACAGAAGAAAACTTGAGCTGTTCAGTCAGAACCAATGACTTTTTCACATCACCAAATCTATCCATCATCAGAAATCACAGTCATACTAATAATCATCCTATAGATCCTACCTATTTTTTCATTATAACCTAAACCAAAAAAAATTTTATTTAAAAATTATTCACATTGCCAAACTTAAAATTTCACTCAACAAAGGTAGTAAACTGTTTGAGCTACAGCTATTTGAACTGTGTCTACCTTTGCCCATATTAAAGTGCTATCATTTAAGATACATGCTTACTATTTTAATCTTAATAATATGTAGAGATATCATTTATCTGCACTTATACCCAATGAGAATTTTGCAGTATTTCATCCTGATGATGGGGAAGTTTCCCAAATGATGATGTCAATAAAGTGACATTTTAATAAAGGAAGTAATTTTTTAATAAGAATTTTATTATTACAAACATGCTCCTAATTCTGCTGCAGCTTTTTATCATCAAAACCAAATTTTCAAAGAATAGAAGTTTATAAATATATATATATATATATATATATATATATATATATATATATATATATATATATATATATATATATATATATATATATATATATATATATATATATATATATATGAAAATATTCTTGTTGGAAATAAAAGGAAAAGAAAATGAAAATTTTTGTACAGTGAATAATGATATCCTGGCATCTGAAACATGCATGCACAAATATATTTTACTACCTATATGAAGCCATATGCTCTTTTCCACAGTTGGATATAGGCATTATTACTATGTTTTTAAACCTGACACTACCTTCATGGATTTTAATCACTTTAATAATAATAATAATAATAATAATAATAATAATAATTAATAATAATAATGTATACATAAAATTGAAAAATTAAAATAAAATATTGTGGCTTAGTAAGAACAATGTTACTTAAAAAAAAAAAAAAAAAAAAAAAAAAAAAAAAAAAAAAAAAAAAAAAAAACCCTGGTCCAAGAAGAAAAGTTCAGAAAACCTAATATCAGAGCAAGCAAAGCAAGATTGAATCTAAGTTACATAAAGAATTTAAATAAAATTTAAAATATCTCCAAGGCATCAATCACAATAAAGGTAGTTATGAGGTCATAAAATTTGTAAACTGTAGACTAATTTATTTTCTTTCATCAAACTCAATTTTACAAAGAAATATATATCTTACCATATCTTTTTTTTTTTAAATTCTCATATTTAAATAGTAGTAGCGTAGTAATTAAAGGCTAATTCAAAAAAAAATTTAGCTTTTAAATATATTTTCCAATGAACTTCCTTTTCTTCTAAAACAATACATGCCATTCCTATTTTTCATTTTCAAATATTCAAGCTGTTGCTCTATTCTGTTCTTTCTGAATTCCTTATTTTTCTTAGCAGTATATAAGCTTTATAATCTTGCATCCGTGTAATAAACCCTCAAACCAATGAGTAAATGAAATGTGAACAAAATGCAGCTATGAGGAAAAAAAAAGTTGAAATGTTAATACTTTAATAGAAAAATTAAGATATTATTAAAAATTATGAATGTGATGATTAAAACAAAAATTAATCAACAATCCAAACCATTTCATTCAATGCAGCTTACAAAAAAAAAAAAAATTTCCTCCCTTTTAATTCTATAAATTAGGATTTAGGATTGACTGCAATTAAAAAGAATTCCTGTTAGTACTGACATTTGACAGCCCATGAGGAAGTTGATGATTTTGATCAAATTCTATGTGCTAAATTTAAAAATATATATAAAATACTACTAACATGTTCAGTATTTTCACAATTAAATTAACATTGGCTATGGACACTACCCAAATCATTTAGAGGAGATTGTAGGCATAAGAAGACAAAGGATTTAGGTCAGAAATTCCACTGTTATTTCTGCTAACTCACTCACAAACTTCTTTTGAAAAAATACTGGTTAGATGTGTATATTAATTCAGTTGTGCTTAGGTCACAGAACAAGAATATCTATAAAAAAAAAAAAAAAATTCTGATTATCCCAAACACTTTTGTTACTCTTGTGGTTGCATTATTTTCAAAACGCAAAAATGTAATATTTGTGCCCATATTTAAAAAAGGTAGTAAAGAAGATTTAGGGAACTATAGGCCAGTTAGTTTAACATCTCTGGTTGTGAAAATTTTGGAAAAGTTACTGAAAAGTCATATAGAGAAGCATTTAGATGATAACAAGATACTATATAACTCCCAGCATGGCTTTAGAAAGGGTAGATCATGTCAAGACAAATCTACTAGAATTTATGGAATATATTACTGAATGTATAGACAGGGGTGATCCAGTTGATGTCATATATTTAGACTTTAGCAAGGCTTTTGATAAGGTACCCCATGTTAGGCTGATGCAAAAGTTGTCTCAGTATGGTATAGATGGAATGGTACACAATTGGATTAAAGAGTGGTTAAAGAACAGAAGGCAGTGTGTATTACTTAATGGTAATAAGTCATTATGGGAAACGGTGAAGAGTGGGGTACCACAAGGTTCTGTGCTGGGACCACTTTTGTTCCTTATATATATAAATGATTTAGACAAAGGTCTTAAATGCAAGGTTTCTAAGTTTGCAGATGATACCAAAGTGGTTACCTCAGTAAGGAATAATGATGGATGCATAAAGCTTCAAGGTGATCTAGATAGACTTCTTGGTTGGGCAGAGAGGTGGCAAATGAACTTTAATAGTAATAAAATGTAAAGTTCTTCATGTAGGTTACTCAAATGAAGGATTTAATTATGAAATGAATGGGGAGTGGCTTGAGACTGTGGACCAAGAAAAGGATTTAGGTGTGATTATTAGCAGTAATCTGAAGGTGGGTGATCAATGTTTGGAAGCAAGGAATAAAGCTAATAAGCTAATAAGATGTTAGGTATAATTAATCGCAATGTAGTTTACAAGAGCAAAGAGGTTATAAGCAAACTACATAATAGCTATGTCAGGCCAGCATTAGAGTATTGTGCACAGGTTTGGGCTCCTCATTTAAGAAAAGACATAGATATGCTGGAGAGAGTACAACGTCGAGCAACAAGGATGATTTCTGGCTTTGAAAATAAGAGCTATGAAGAGAGGTTGAAGGAGTTAGGAATGTTCTCGGATGAAAGGAGATTTCTCAGAGGGGATATGATACAAGTTTACAAAATATTTACATCTGACAGTAATACAGAGATTGAAAAATACTTTATAGTGGACCGTGGAAGAGTAACTAGAGGACATGATAAGAAAATTAAAAAGAAGCCATGCCATCTCGATCTAAGAAAATACTCTTTCAGTAATAGAGTTGTTAATTTTTGGAATGACTTGCCAGAAGAGATTGTTGACTGTGATTCTCTTGTCAAATTTAAAAGGGGGCTAGATAGATATATGGATGGTTTAGGTATTATATAATATAACTTGACTAAGCCAAATTGGCAGGGTATATATGAATTTTTAGATCAACAGATCAACCTATGACTAAGCCTAATGGCAGTTTTTTTTTGTAGTGGGTGATGGTTCATTGAATATTGCTTGTATAATTGGGCTTAGTTTTACTTTTATCTTTGCATGAATGAACTGATAACTAGGGATGGGATAGACTTAGTCTTTTGTGCATGTATTAGTATTGTTGTTATTATTTGTTTGGACTGGGACAGTCTCGATAGGCCCTTGTGGCTTCTAACTGTCTCTATTTTCCTATGTAATTTTTTCACCTCTACATTATCCATTATGTGATTTCTATTAATACTTAAAGTATTAATAAAAATACATACTCTGGAATGAGTAGTAGTTGTATGGGGGAGTGTGTGAGATCTATTGTGGGATAACTAAAAATAACATACTTGATTCCTTTATTTTAAATAATCCATCAACTGAACCTTTAAAATTTACAAGCCATTGATATAAAAACAAATCATTAAAATCCCTTATTGCATTAACCTACTCTATAAAAAGTTTTACTCGAATATATCTCTTTAAATTATACTATCTTTTATAAACCCCCCCCATTTGTTTGTATATTATTTTTTTTTTCTTTTATTTTTATTTTTTGGTTTTCCAAAACACTTTAATTAGATTTCATGGTAAACAGTCTTCATTAGTTTTTTTTTTGTTTTTTTTTTTTGGCACTTATTAATAGCTGCTAACCCTAACCAGTTGATTGCTGCTTGGTGTTTATCATTCCGGATTGTGTAGTAGGAAGTGGCTGAAAATTGAAACTTTTTTTTTTGAGGGGGGGGGATTGGTTTGGGTGCGCTTCTTTGCCAAGTTGTTCCTTCTTCACCTCTTCACCAGAACAATGTGGCTAAACACATCCAAAAGGCAAAGAACTGTGAAAGTCTCTTTTTTTCTTTTTCCTTTAATTTTTATTGTGGATTTTCAGACAGATTGCACCTTATTACCCTTACATATATATATATATATATATATATATATATATATATATATATATATATATATATATATATATATATATATATATATATATATATATAAATAATTAACTTCATTTATAACATTTTCCATCCAAAATTAAAATATCCCCACAGTTCCTAAACTAAAACTATATATCAAAATCCTGTACCTTGGCATGCTCACCCCTTCACTAAATAAAGACCTACATCTTCTCCAACATTTCTTTCCTCAAATTCAACCACACTTCATTGGCATTAATTCATTCTCTATTGGCTCTTTTTTCACATATAAAACCACTCTCCCAACCTTGCTTAGGTTATCAGCTGTCTACCTATTTACGTGTGCATAATGTAATTCCCACTAAGTAGGCTCCAAGTCAATGACCATATGGGAACCTCCTTTCAGACAAACCTCCCCTCCTCATCTCCAGAACACTTTGCATCAGACTACATTCACACCCTCATGACCACCCATTCAAATTCTCAGACTTTAGCATCTTAACATCATCTCCAATAAACTCTGAACCCAAAATTCTTTGAATCACTGTACATTAAACTACTACAACCCCAACTAAATACAATCCTCTCCTCGATTCCTCTTCTTATAACAAAGAAAACATATCAATAATAATACCCTGTATAACAACCACCTAAATTACATTATGCCTCAAAAACATAACATAATAACTCCTCCTTATATAAAGCTTATTTCTAATCTTAGTGATATGCTTTGTCACTTTACTGTTTGCTTAATTTTGTTTTGTTTTTTTTTATTCTAATTTTTTGTTATAACTTAACATATATATATATATTTAATTTATTGATTCACTTTGTTTCTCTTTCTCTTTTTCCAGATTATATATTGATAATGAGTAATGACAGACTCGAAACATTTATACTAATTAATAAAGTATTATTACGGTGATGTCTATCAACATTGCTAGCATTATGGTTCATTATATATAATTAATGATGGAACAATTAACAAATTTATGAAAATGACAATAATGATGAAATTGAAAAAATATTTCAAAATTTTTTATTTTATTAATTTAATAATTTTTTAATAAAGGAGAATTAAATTGAGTCTTTTTCTTTATTCAAATGGGTACATGTAATTTATATATAGGCTACAATAGTATCTTCAGAACAGAATTAAAAAATTTGAATATGAGAGAACAAGGATGGACATGCAAAATTGTAGTACTTTAAACTTAGAGCTATTAAATTGCAATGCAGAAACAAGCTTTTCTAAAATTTCTGGGGTAATTCAATTTCATCTTGGAGAGTATAATTGGTCCCACTATTAAACAGCTTTTCACTATAATAAAAAAAAAAAAATAAAAAAAAAAAAAAAAAAAAAAAAAAAAAAAAAAAAAAAAGAGGGTGAAGCAAAGGGTATTTCTAAGTCAACATAATAAATTAATTTCCAAAATAATCAGTAGAAAATTGATGACAATGAAGACAATTAAGAAAAATATTAGTTTTCTTGATAATGACTAATTGTCCACATTACTATATATATATATATATATATATATATATATATATATATATATATATATATATATATATATATATATATATATATATATATATATATATATATATAGGGACTGACTGGGGCTAGAATTTTGCTGGGGCAGGGCTGGGGTCTCCCAAATTTGGCCTGGGCTCTGACCAGGGTTGCCTAAAATTTGTATAGAGGGTCAAAAGCACTGAAAATTTTGGTTAAGAATATTATATATTTTAATTGAGATTTATTTAATTATAAGGAAGGAGTAGAATAATCAAGATTCACTTAAATTAATGATTATATCCATTTTCTCAGGGGAAAAAAAATCAGAAAATTACAGATTTTGTACAATAAAAGTTTTAAAAAATACAAAAATATTAGAAATTTTTTCTTCTGATTCACAATAGTGATTCAACAGGTTTACCTAGGTAAGACCCTAAGTTAAACTTTGAAAAAATTTTAGATTTTAAATTATCAATATTACTTATATTTATATATATCATTGCTATTTCATTGCTGTGTATCAAACTTATCATTTAGCTACATTATTTGAAAATTATTTTGTATATACTTTAAGTCATTATGGCTAAAAGATCAGCTTCAGCAGTATGGGAAAACTTTACAATGCTTCAGGATAGACTCAAAATAGCTAAATGTAACATCTGCAGCCTGGAAATTAGAAGAGGACCTTCTGGTACCCAGAGTAAAAAATTTTCAACCAAATCTTTATAGGGGATTTAAAATCAAAACACAAAGATGAACATTCACTGGCAGAAGAGTAAGAGTCAAAAGAAACAGAAAAAAAATAGAAAATATTGAAAAAGCAAGAAAAAAAACTTCTTAATTTTTTTATTTTATTTGATTTAATCCACCATTAATAAGTATAATTGATCATTTTAACCTCAGCAGGTAAACCTTGGTTTTCCCAGATTTTTAGTTGGGGTTAGCCAGGGCCAGGTTAATATATATATATATATATATATATATATATATATATATATATATATATATATATATATATATATATATATATATATATATATATATATATATATATATATATATATATTCATTTAATATTCCAAAAATATTTTTTTGGGGGGGAGAGGATGTAAAATAAATAATATAATGGCAACCCATTAACATGAAAGTACTGACAACCTTTAATGGACTATGGACTATGTTATTGTTTGTGATTCCATATTCAAAGACCTTTAGAAGTCATACAGAAAAAAATAATTTTCATTAGTTTTTTTTAAGTATTTTATTTTTTTTTTTTTTTTTTTTTTTTTTTTTTTTTTTTTTTAAAAAAAAAAAAAAAATTATAATTTCATTTTTATAGTTTGGTTAAGTAGAAAAAAAATTTTGAGCGCACATCACTAAACAATTACCAAAATTAAACAGATCGATTAAAGAGGTCCTAATTAACCCCAGTAAACCCCTCTAAATAAATAGTAAATAAAATGGTAAAATCTTAGTAAAGGGGGCCCAAATTTTTTTTCTTCTCAGCTTAACTACGAAAAGGAAATGATTTTTTTTTTTTTTTTATTTTTGGTTAAAAAAAAAAAAAAAAAAAAAAAAAAAAAAAAAAAAAAAAAAAAAAATATCAAACTAATAAGTATGATATCAGAATATCATCTGCCGAAATTATAAAACTCTGAATATTTTGACGAGGTTGGTATTATAGCTCTATTTTAAAATATGTTGAAGCTAAAAATGGAAAATAAGTTATAATATATATATATATATATATATATATATATATATATATATATTATATATATATATATATATATATATATATATATAGGAATATATGAAAATTTTATCACCACCATTCACAGGTTGGGGGTAAGGGGGATCCACTCCCCCATAGATAAACGTTCATGTGCCATGCATTTGCAACTTGAATTATAATATGCATTATTGCAGTACAGCGATAAAATCAAAAATGCATGGTATACAATTCATTTGTCTACAAGGGGTTCTGCCCCCTATACCCCTGACCCATTAGTGATAAAAAAAATTCAGGGGGAAGTAAAAAAAAATATAATGGTAGCTCATTAACATGAAAGCACCGACAACCTTTAAAGGACTATATCATTATGCGCATTTCTGCTGTATATCTTTTGACGTCATATTGAAAAAAATAATTTTCAATAGTTTTAATTTTATTTATTTTAATTAAAATATTTTTATTTAATTTT
>SEYY01011590.1:0-35000 GCA_009176605.1 Armadillidium nasatum | reverse complement strand
ACATTAAATATATATAAATATAACCTTACATAAGTTATCAAATATAACATTTTATTTGCTTAATATTTTGAAACATGTGCCTTTATGGTCTGTCTTTTCAACATAGTTTTAATATAAAAAACTAATTTTGAGATTTGTTAGATAAGATCAGGTTCATTAAATCTGTTTACATACTGTAAGGTAAAACAAGACTTCAAGGACATAGCTGAGGTCACCAACAAATGAATAGCAAAAATATTAGTAGTTCATAAACAAATAAAAATATTTTACTGTTATTTTGATGTTAGATTTTAAAAATTTATTTGTACTTTATAGTGGTTTACATTGGTATTCAAAGTTCAATTTGGTAATGGAAGGTGGGAGGTGAAAATAAATTGGGGATTCAAGTGGACACTCCTCCAAAAATGGTTGGGAAACACTGCTTTAGATTAAGAGGGGGTGCTAGATTTAACCTAAAGTATATGTACTATTAATAATATATGAATATCTTCTTTGTTACCATTCAGTATAAAGACTATGTTCCATTATGTAGTATCTCGTGCATTGTATGTACGCACTTGTACTATGTGATCATAGACTCTATGTATGTGATATACATGTAAATAAAGGCCTAGGTAAGAGTAGCTGTCTTTCTCTGTGTCCTGCCCTATATAGTATTATCATGTATAGTTATATTTCCGTCATCATGCCAAATAAAATGCCATATATATATATATATATATATATATATATATATATATATATATATATATATATATATATATATATATATATATATATATATATATATATATATATATATATATATATATATATATATATATCAAATCAAAATCAAAATCCTCCCCCAGGAAGGATTATTAGCCCTGTCAGTAGGTTCCTTCGAGGATGAACCAAGGGTTTCACGGGTTGGCCAGGTCTATGACGGATGCTGACTTTGATCCCATCTACAGTAAGAATTCCGCAGATGTACTTATTACGCATAAGAGGGCTGGGCTGAGGGCAAGGGAGAACTGACCAAATTTCTCTACTCCGACTAAGCCTCGAACCCTGGACCTCTCGCTTGCAAGGCGAGTACTCGATCGTCTGAGCTATGGAGCTGCTATATATATATATATATATATATATATATATATATATATATATATATATATATATATATATATTATATATATATATATATATATATATTAGGGATGGAGCGATAAGAAATTTTTAACTCATACCAATACCAATAACTTTAAACCATCCGATACCGATACCGATACCAATTTTTACTTAAATCACGTAGGTTGAAACAAGATTGAAAATATTCAATGATCATAAATTTTAGGTTTTCTGCTATCTGTAATACCTAGTTATTTCGTAGTCACATTTCTAAACAATTCAATTGATATATAAGTGATATAGGGTTGGTACCACTATAAGATTTTAATCCGACTTGTCCTAATGCATAGTCTATTTTCTTCATTAATTTCTATAACATTCGCGGTCTTCAATACAATTTCCATTTTGCTTAACACCACCTCTCTTCTTTTAGATCTAACATCTTATTCATAACAGAAACTCAGGTGTTTGAGCGTTCTGATAGCAAACCATTTTCTGTTTCCTCTTATAGTCTCCTTCTTCAATTTACTCTCGTGTCTCTAATCTGGAGAATTCTGAATTTTCTAACGTGTGGCTAAACCTCTCTTGCTATTCCAAGTCTAAATTTATTTGTTCTGTTTACTTATCGACTAATTTACTGACTATCCTAAAGTCTCTGACTACCGAAACTACAAAACAGAGAACATTCCCTCTTCTCCTTTCTCAGAAATTATCATATTAGGGGATTTCAATGTTCACAGCCACAAATGATTTACTTATAGTTCTCATGATACAGCCGGTGAACGTGCCTTTCAATTCTCGATCTAAAACGACCTTGAGTAGTGTGTGCAGCTCCCTTATTCTACTAAACCTTACAAACCTTGGTTAACTCTGCTCATTCTCGTGCTATTTGCAGCAGGGATGCAGCCTTCAGGAATTATCGTTGTTATCAAACTTCAGATAATCGAAGGAGGCCGACATGTCCAGATACACGGCGTTTGAAAGTATACAAGTCAAAAGAAGTTAGTAAAGCAAATAAAGGAGTGTGTTCCAGTATATATAAGATTGATCATATCGGAGAGTTGGACAGAGAAAGGATGAGACTGTGTAGAAAGACGAGTCACACGAACTCTTCTCAAAGGAGGAGATATGTAACGGGAGAGTTCAGAACAGCAATGTCCGTTGTAATAGCGATAATATAGACAGAGTGGCGCAACAATTCGAAGGGCAGAAAGAGATTGGAGAGAGTTAGTAAGAGCATGAGAATTGATGAGAAGAAAAGCCCTAGACTCCACCTCCTCAAGGAGAACTGTATGAGAGGAACTACCTCAGATGTGTGAAGCATACTCCATACAGGGGAGAAAAACACCCCTATAAAAGAGCAAGCCACTGGAGTGGTGTGAAGAAGTTCTGAAGGCGCCTTAGAACATCCAACCTCTTAGAAGCTTGTTTAGAAGGAGAAGTAATGTGATCTTTCCAAGAAAGATCACTAGAAAAGGATACGCCAAGAATATTAAAGACAGATGAAGGTTTGAGTTGTGTGTTTTCGAAGAAGATATCATAATTGTGTGCAGTATTGTCTCAAATGGTGAGATCAGAGGTTAGTTGCTCCAAGGCTACCCTTCTCGAGTCTATTAACTGCTGATGGGTGGGGCGCTTTTCAAACTGGGAGGAATAATGAAGGGTGGAGTCATCAGCACAGGGGTGGATAGTAGATGAGGTAATAGAGAGAAAGTCATTAATGAAAAGCAGAAAAACTGTTGGGAGGAACACCACTATTAATAGATTTAAAGGAAGAACGGTGGCCGTCTACAACAACTGCTATAGAAAGACCGGAAAGGAAATTAGTGAGAAGATCACAGAGAGAAGGATAGATTCCGAAAGAGGGAAGTTTAGAAATCAAAGCTTTGTGCCAGACTCTATCGAAGGCTTTCGATATGTCCAGGGCAGCAACAAAAGATTCACCGAAATGCCGAAGAGCGGAGGACCAAGAGTCAGAGAGAAGGGAAAGAAGTCCACCAGTAGAGCATTTCTTACGAAACCATACTGGCGATTAGAGAGAAGATTAGAAGAATTGAGATGTTTCCAAATCTTCCTGTTAAGGATAGATTCGAAACTTTGGAGAGAACGGAGGTCAAAGAAATAGGACGGTAGTTGGAGGGTTGAGAGGGGTCCTTCTTCTTCGGCTCAGGTGAGACAAAGACGAGGCAAGGTGCAAGTTCGGAAGCACAAGTTTTGAGAACCACAGGAGGAATACCATCAAGACCATACGCCTTCTTAGTATTAAGCACAGAGAGAGCAGAAATGACATCTTTAGAAGAAATTACAATTTTCGTCATGATTGAGTTTGAGGGGATTGAAGGAGGAGGAATAGCTCCAGAATCGTCTGAGGTTGAATTAGAGGCAAAAGTTTGAGCGAAAAGTTCAGCTTTAGAAGAATGTAAAACAGCAGTTGTGCCGTCGAAAGATATTAATGGAGGGAAAGAAGAAGAAGCAAAGTTAGAGTTGAAATTTTTTGCAAAATACCAGAAAGAACGGGAAGAAGAGAACCAGAAAGATTACTGCATTTTCTACGGTGAAATGAGTTTTTAGTGTTACGAAGGATGGATTTTGCATTGTTCCGGAATGAAATATAAGTAGCGTGAGTTTCTGGAGTTTGTAGACAATGGTATTCCCTGAAGGCAGCATCCCTACGGCAGATAGCGCGAGAACAAGCAGAGTTAAACCAAGGTTTGTTAGGTTTAGTAGAAGGGAAAGAAAATGGAATGTATGCCTCCATTCCAGAGAGAATCAATCTTCGGTAATGCGTTCTGCACACTCCGAGGGACCCCTCCCACCGAAGTAATAATCATTCCAAGGGAAATCGAAGAAGTACGACCTCAAATCCGACCAGCTTGCGACACCTAAATGCCATAAACGTTTCCTTTCAAAAGAAGTGGGTCTTTCCTACGGAAAACTTGAAGAGATAGAAGAGGATACTGAGATAAGAAGGTGATCGGAGGAACTCAGAGGAGGAAAGAGTTTAACAGTATAAGGAGAAAGATTAAAAGTTAGAAAAAGGTCTAGAATGTCTAGAATCTAAGACGATCACGGATACGAGTAATGAGCTGCACCAACTGCTCAAGGTCGTTTTGGATAGCGAAATGGAAGACACGTTTACCAGCTGTATCATGAGAACTAGAAGAAAGCCATTGGCGGTGGTGAACATTGAAATCACCTAATATGATGATTTCAGACAAAGGAGAAGAAGAGAAAATATGCGCTATTTTGAAGTTTAAATAGTCGAAGAATTTGAGATAGTCAGTAGAATTAGGAGATAAATAAACAGAACAAATTAATTTAGTCGTAGAATGGCAAGAAAGCTAAGACATAAGATGAAAATTCGGAAGACTCCAAATTAGAGACACGAGAACAAACGACATCGTTGCGCACGTATGCACAACAACCGCCTTTGGCTGAAAATTAAGGATAGAGACAGTAGGAGGAAACAGAATAGGGTTTATTATCAGAACGCTCAAACATCTGAGTTTCGGTCAAGAATAAGAGGCGAGATCTAGAAGAAGAGAGGTGATGTTCAACAAAGGGGAAATTGTATTGAAGACCGCGAATGTTTCAGAAATTAATTTAAAAAAATAGACCGGCAGCTGTGTCTTGGTGGCACTAAACCCATTATCGGAGGCCACTAAGTCCCAAGCTGTAACGGGGGAAGGGGTAGATGAGGGGCTATTTTTGGAAGCTGTCCCCTTGAGCTTCTCCGAGGTCACAGAAGTTGATACCATTATTGATTTTAAAAAAGGGTGTGTTAGTATTAATGCTTTATAAGTGTAAAGGAGAGAAAAAGAAAAAGTGAGATCGAACGGGAGCGAACCATATACCCAAAAGGGGTAATTTTATCGCCTCTGGAGCGCTACTTCCCTCCTCTCTCTCTCTCTCTCTCTCTCTCTCTCTCTCTCTCTCTCTCTCTATATATCTATATATATATATATATATATATATATATATATATATATATATATATATATATATATATATATATATATATATATATATATATATATATATATATATATATATATATATATATATATATATATATATATATATATATATATATATATATATATATATATATATATATATATATATATATATATATATATATATATATATATATATATATATATATATATATATATATATATATATATATATATATATATATATATATATATATCATTTTACAACTGCTCATGGGCTGAAACCTCTTCTAGGGTGGGACAGGAATATAATATAAAAGAAAACCCTCCCAATGCCACCCTAACTCAAATCTCTCAGGTGAACGCAGACTGGGGTCTTGAAGAGAGGAAGACTAAATTCAGGAGGAAGAGCAGACGATGGCATAGAGTTCCACAGAACAGAAGTGGCTGGAAAGAAGGAGGCACCGCAACGAACAAATCTGGGGTTTACCATATTCTCACAATATTTATACGAAAGTATGGCATCCCTTGTGCTGCAAGTGCGGCGCAATCTTGGTGGAATACGAGAAGTCAGTTTCCTTAAGGATCTGCCATTGTGGTACCTTTAGAAAAGAGAGAGTGAGCCAATATCATGTTGCAGGGAAAGACGGTGAAGTGAATGAAAGTTGGGGACAGTTTATTGGTCTTTTAACCTTAGATTCAACCCTATCCAAAAGAAGGGTGGAACTGGAGCTCCTTGGAAATTTGAGAACCGTTCTATGCAAGGACAGATAAGACCCTTAAATAATTTGAACAACTGTTCAGAAGGAAAAATTATAGCAATCTGAACAGTATTCCCGCTTCTTTAAAGCCGCCTTAGCAACCATTGTGATGTAAGGTTTCCAAGAGAGTTTACTGTTTATATTCTGGTGAGAAATGTTGATGTTGTTCACAGGTGAAACGGTTGAGACGTCGAAGGAGATAGGAAAGTTGGGAAGTGTTTTTGAAATGGAGATGTGAAGACGTTGAGTTCTTAAATATTTGATTTCTCAAGGTTGAGGCGACCCCACGAACTTTCTCACTCTATTCCTGCAGATCTAGAAATTCCGTCCAGATCTGAAAGAATAGAGTGAGAAAGTTGAAGATGAGAAGCAACTCTACAAGCAAAAGAGGGAGCAAATTTGAAATGAGTTTCGTACAAATCGTCAGATTTTAGTCATCTGCATATGAAAGAACAGAGTTGAAGTGAAGCTGAGAAAATCGTTGATGAAAAGTAAGAATAAAGTTGGAGATAGAACAGAACCCTGAAGAACACTACAATTGACGGAAAAAGGAAGAAAAAATCGCTCCATCGACAAATGCTAATATGGAACGATCCAAGAGAAACCTAGACCTAAGTAAATAAAGAGAAGGAGAACTCCCAAACGAAGGGAGTTTGAAGAGTAATGACGCATACCATATCCTGTCAAAAGCCTCGGAAATATCAAGCACCATCACACAAGACCCCATAATCCCAAAGAGCAGAAGACCATAAATCATTAAGATAGGAAAGCATGTCACCAGTTTACCTCGAACGTCGAAAGTCGTACTGATGTTCTGAAAGAAGGGAATGAGACTGGATGATCCAGGAAATGAGAGTTAAGAAGAGTTTCCAAGTTCTAGACAGAACACAAGTGAGAGCTATAAGACGATAGTTAGAGGGATCAGGGCGGTTAGCCTTCTTCGGGATCGGCTGAACATGTGCTCACTTACAGCATTGAGGAAATGTATTAATATTAAAGCATAGAGTTGAACTAGGATAGGCGACAGTTCAGACCCACACTCCTTCAGAACACGGGGAGGAATGCTATCCTAGTCGCTGGTTTTCCTGACATTCATGGTTCTCAGGATCCCATTAACCCGTATATATATATATATATATATATATATATATATATATATATATATATATATATATATATATATATATATATATATATATATATATATATATATATATATATATATATATATATATATATATATATATATATATATATATATATATATATATATATATATATATATATATATATATATATATATATATATAATATATATATATATATATATATATATAATATATATATATATATATATATATATATATATATATATATATATATATATATATATATATATATATATATATATATATATATATATATTTTACGGCAGAATTATTTTTATCTATTATCATTTCGTTGAATTTGCTGATTAACAGTATATCAATGGGATAAAGTCATGATTTAAGTTGTATTGATAAGTAATAATAAATAATTATTTTGATAAATAATAATAAATTATTTCATTAAAAGAAATAGTTTTAACGAACTTTTACAAAATTATCAATAATAAACCATAAAAATTACTTTCAAATTTTATCAACTTTACCCTAAACTTTTTATCTTACCCTAAATATAGGGTAATTATCAAAACCTTTGCTTACGTTTTTTGCAACGTTTTTCACAATTCTCCATTGTCTTCTTCCTCATTAGGGAATTTTTTTTAAAATATTATTTTTATTATTTGCGGCAATATATATAGGGTAAACTTTGGTTTTATTTTGAACCACTGTGGTCAAACCAAAGTCTTTGTAGTTTTTCGCGTCAAAAACGCTGACAAAATTTCCCGCCAAATCAGAGCAGTTAACATATATAGGTTTGTCATATTGAAAGTATATACGTTAGTATATATATTTATATTGTGGAATTATTTATTTAATAATAATTTTGAAGTCTCATAATTTGGTTTATATTAAGTTACATTGAAAGTCAAAATGGCTTCTGATAAGTCTGGAAATAGGAAAGATTATGATCAAGACAAAGGTACTTGGAAATATCTTTTTATCTTCTTTGCTTTTTATTACACTTTATATCATGCAACATGAAGAATAAGTGACTGATGAAAATATTTTGAACTGTGATTTTGAGTTTTTAAATAAATGAGTCGTAGTAAATTTTCATTCTGAAGTTTAAAACATTAGATTTTAGGATTATTGAGTAATGTGAATGGATATTTTTAAATCCACTCTTTTTTTTCTAAATAAGAATTTTTCTTTCTTTTTCTCTCTTTGTTATAGGCCAGGAATGGTGAACCTTATCAATTAATTGGATCATTTTTGATATCTTAATTTAAAAAAAAAAAAAAAAGTGGGTCAAATTAATTTGCCATATTAATATTGAGAAACTTGTTGCATCTTGTTTGCTAGTATTATAATCCAAGGTTCACATTTTGTAGTTTTCAGTTTTACACATGCAGTACTCACCTCTGTGCCAAGATGTTTCCTGTTGCTTACTTTTTATAAAATACCTAAATGAAATGAAAACAATGCTCCACATTAATATGAGTAACCAAACAATGTCATTTGAGCTAGTGCTAATTTTTTCATCGTTTCAAATGAGTTTGGTAAAGAAATCCATTCTAAAAGAATTCTGTTTTAAGACCTACTTTTGATAGATTTAATATATTTCATTGACAATTTTTCATTTTCTTGTAACTTTTGGTTCATCTCGATAAATTTCTCAGAAACCATCATTCAATAATGAATGAAGATTTTTGAAGTTCTTAACTTATAAAGAAGAGTATGGGTACCTCTTAACTTAATAAAGTCTGGACCAGTGGATCACAAAGTAACCCACCAAAAAAAAAATTTGGAGTTACACAGAAAAAATTTTTAAAAATTTTCCTATGCAGAGTATGGGTATCTCTTGAAAGTTCTTTTAACAGTAGTATAACTGAACATTTGTTTGGTATAAATACCAAAAAACAAAGTGGAGTGGGTCACTGAAATGTGGGTTACTTCGTTATCTAAGGGTCAGTTGTTCACCATTCTTGTTACAGGCATTTTGGGCATAGCTTCGATTTTATTGCACTTTCAATATAATTGGAAATACTTACAATGGAAATGAAAAAAAAATGGTTGGGTTATATTAATAAACTTTTCAGAGGTTGTACAGTTCATTGAGATACACATTTTTTGTATAAAAAATGTTTTTGTATGCCTAACCATTTTGCTGCTTTTCATGGGAAAATTTTTAAAAAAATTTCTTGTGCACGGCACCAATATGATTTGATACACAAAAACTTACATTAAATAAAAAAAGGGTATATTTTGCCCAACTGTTCAACCTCTGAAAATTTCATGCACATTAGTTAAAAAACAAAAAAAAACAATTTTTTTTCTGGTTTTGCCCCTTTCTGAATATAAATATTTTCTAACACTTATCTTTCATATTTTTATTTTTCTGGAAGACTTACAAAAAAATGTCAGATTTTGGGCAAAATATTTACCTGAAAAAGGGAATAATTTTGGAGTTATAGTTATCATTTATTTTCTTTTATACCAAACATTGTGATGGGAAGATTTCTACTTAAAAAAAATCTGAATTCGAAAATATAAATAGTTTCATTAAAAAAATTTGATTAAATTTTTTTTTTTTTTTAGAGTGGTTAGTTTTACTCTGCATAGTTAATTTCCCCTGTTTGACGGTAACTAGATTTTTCTTATTTTTATCTTTCAGAGTTCGTTTTTGTTTATTGCTACCCAACCTGATTTAGTATTTGACTTCAAAGCCTGAAATATATATATATATATATATATATATATATATATATATATATATATATATATATATATATATATATATATATATATATATATATATATATATATATATATATATATATAATAATAATAATATTTCTTTTGAACAATGCAACACATTTAAAAGATTTTTTTAAATTGATTAACAAGGAATTGCTGTACTTGGTCTGGTCTATAATAATTTTATTTTGAAGTTTTAATAATCGTTAAAATTTCAGTTATTTTATGTAATTTCACATTATACCATTGAATAATATTGTAATATTAATCCTTCATATCTATGCACATGTCAAGAATTTTTATTAAGTTTAAAATTGACTTGAATTCATTGTACAATGTTTTATGTAGTGCCTCTTGTTACGTATTTCATTTTTAAATTAGATGATGATGATTGCTTTATACTTCTTTTTAAAGTTCCTAATTCTGTATTAAATATTATATAATTTAGACTTAAATATATTTTCCAGAACTTATCAAAAGATTTTTAGCCGAATTCCATACTGTTGACGAAAATGGAAAGAAGAATTTCGTTTATGCATCACAACTTATAAAATTAGCTCATAGGGAACAAGTAGATATTACAATTGATGCTGATCATATTGGTGAGTATATATATATATATATATATATATATATATATATATATATATATATATATATATATATATATATATATATATATATATATATATATATATATAATAAAGATGGAGCTATTTTAACCAATACAGATAACAATAATTTTAAACCACCTGATACCAAATACTGATATGGTAACCTCTAAAATTTACTGATACCAATATCAATTGTTTTTTTTTTATATATAATTTTTTTTATGCTGAATTCATGAAGCTTGAAACAAGATTGAGAGCAATCAATGACCATAAAATTTAAGTTTTCCATTACCTGTATATCTAATTATTTTGAAGTCACATTGTTAAACAAAACTGTGAAATATGAAAATTTAGGTCTATCAAAATGGATTCTATCTCAAACTATTTATATATATATATATATATATATATATATATATATATAATATATATATATATATATATATATATATATATATATATATATATATATATATATATATATATATATATATATATATAACCTACTTTTGTGGAAATTGACTTTTATTCCCACTACTACTTACTACTAATACTAATAATAAAACAATTAAAAAAAAAAAAAATTTTTTAAAATGACAGGCTTCAGACCATTACCAAGTAATTACCGATACTTGTCAACTCAAAAAGGTGAAAATATATATATATATATATATATATATATATATATATATATATATATATATATATATATATATATATATATATATATATATATATATATATATATATATATATATATACACACATACATACATATATACATATATACATATACAACTGGGGCCCCGGCCAGCTCAGGTCATTTTTACTGGCCCTGACTAATAATTGGGGAAAACCAGGGTTAAAATTACAAATTATACTTTTTAATAGTGGATTAAATGAAACAAAATATAAGAAAATTAAGATTTTTCTTCTTGTTTTATCAATATTTTCTTTTTCTTTTGACTTCCTTTTCTGTTAGTGAATGTTCATCTTTGTGTTTTGATTTTAGATGCCCCCATAAAGATTTGGTTGTAAAGATTTTTTACTTGTGGCACCCGGAGGTCCTCTTCAAATTTCTTGGCTGCAGATGTTGCATTAGCTATTTCAAACCTATCCTTAAACATTGTAAATTACTCCCATACTGCTGAAGCTGATCTTTTAGCCATATTGACTTTAAATGTAAACAAAATAATTATTTTGAAATAATGTAGCTAAATGATACAAGTTTGATACATAGCAATGAAATAACAATATGTATAAATACAGGCTATATTGATAATTTTATATCTTACATTTTTTCAAACTTTAACTTAAAGTCTTACCTAAGTAAACCTGTTGAATCACTATTATGAGTCAGAAAAATTTTTTTTTTTAAATTTTTGTAATTTTTTAAAACTTTTAATATACAAAATCTGTAATTTTCTGAAATTGTTTTCTGAAAAATGCATATAGTCATTAAATTATGTGAATGTTGACTATTCTACTCCTCTCTTATAATTTAATAAATCTCAATTAAAATTAAATCTAATTTTCCTAACCTAAAATTTCCATGCTTTTGACCTCTTTCGAGATTTAGGCAACCCTGGTCCCAGCAAAATTCCAGCCCTGGTTGGTCATATATATATATATATATATATATATATATATATATATATATATATATATATATATATATATATATATATATATATATATATATATATATATATTATGCTTTTCTTTGTAGCTGAATTTGATCCTGAACTTGCCGAGGCCATTATTGAAAATGCAAGAAGATATGTTCTTTTGTTCTCAGAAGTTATATTTCAGATGCTGCCGGATTATAAAACTCGAGAGGTTGGTATTTAAAACACATGAATATTTAAAATAAAAATATGCATGTTTTTTATATCGGTCCAATTCCTTGCTAGGTTGTTGCAAAGGATGCATTGGATATTTATATTGAACATCGTAATATGATTGAACAAAGAATGAATCGACCTGGCGAAGTAAGAGACCCAAGAGTAAAATATCCAATGGAATTAATGAAAAGATTGTGAGTAGCTGTAAAAATTCTTTCTCAGTTTTATTATTAATATTATCATTATCATCATCATCATCTTAGTATATAAATTCCCCTTCTCCCCACAGTGAGGTTTATTTCAAAGCCGCAAATACCCTGAAAAGCCTTTCAATCAGGCATGTAAAAGCTGCTCAGATTGGTAAGCTGGTACAAGTTAAAGGCATTGTAACACGAGCAACAGAGGTGAAACCTTTGATTCAAGTAGCTACTTACACCTGTGATCAGTGTGGTGCAGAAACCTATCAACCAGTTAGTAATATATATATATATATATATATATATATATATATATATATATATATATATATATATATATATATATATATATATATATATATATATATATATATATATATATATATATAAAATGTTATTATCTAGTTCCATGTATGTTAATGGATTATTGTTTCTACAATGAATCAGGTAAATGCGGTTTGTTTTATGCCCCAAATTCTGTGCCCAAGTGATGATTGTCGAGTGAATAAGTCTGGAGGAAGACTTAATCTTCAGACAAGAGGTTCTAAATTTGTAAAATTTCAAGAAATTAGATTACAAGAGCACTCAGATCAGGTATTTGGAAGTTTATATCCTGTACCTTATATATATATATATATATATATATATATATATATATATATATATATATATATATATATATATATATATATATATATATATATATATAATATATATAAATTTAATTTTGTTTTTTATTCATACATTTAATAAATTTTGTTACAATTTGGTGTTTCTTCCATTTAGGTTCCTGTAGGCAACATACCTCAGTCACTTACAGTAATTTGTCGTGGGGAACAAACGAGGCTTTGTCAACCAGGAGACCATGTTAGCGTTACTGGCATATTTCTTCCACAGTTAAGGCATGGTTTCAGAGCTATTTTACAAGGTCTTCTTTCAGATACATTTTTAGAAGCTCATGTAAGTGATATATATATATATATATATATATATATATATATATATATATATATATATATATATATATATATATATATATATATATATATATATATTAGAGATATATATAGTATCTATATTTTTAGTATCAGGATGGAATATAGTGAAGTATCGGTATCGTAGTGGTATCGGCATATTTTTAGGTATCGGTATTGGTAAAAATTTTGGTATCGCATCCCATATATATATATATATATATATATATATATATATATATATATATATAATATATATATATATATATATATATATATATATATATTATTGTTTTAATGGAGTACTCATTGTTGAGAAAAATCTATTAAAAATTATTTTTTTAAGATAAAAATATTTACTTATTGGAGATATGACAACCTGATCTTGTAAAGCTGCAATAAAAATTATTATTTGAATAATTTTGTTTTGTATTGCGTATGTAATAATTAAATATATTTCAGAGAGTTGTTGTTGTGAATAAAACAGATGATGATGAAATGGGACTTGACAATATTAGTGAAGAAGAAATAAAACAGTTTGCAGAGCAAGACTTTTACGATAAATTAGCATTATCTGTTGCCCCTGAAATTTATGGACATGAAGATGTAAAAAAGGTAATTAAAGTCTTTTGTTATTTTTCATTTATTTTTAAAAATGTTTCAAATATTTTTTGTTCTATAATTTTTAAAGGAAATTTTATTATTTTATGTGTAAATGATGTTATCCTTCAAGAATTTCCAGTAATCTGCTTTTTTTTTAGATATACTTTTGACCTATTATATTATTGTTGGTAGTACTAGTAGTGGTAGATTGTAGCTGATGCTGCCGCCAAAGGAATATTCCCAAATGCTTACTGTTAATCTTTTTAAGTTTTTTGTTTACATTGCTCCAGATTTAAAATAATGAAGGTGATAGTTCAAATTCAATTAATTCCTTTTGTACATTTTGTTCATTTCTCTTTATTTGGGAAATTAAAAAAAATATTCCATAGTCTTTTGGTTAACCTTGAAAACTAAGTAATTTAAATATCTTTTGTTACATTTCAGGCTTTATTATTATTGCTGGTTGGAGGTGTAGACTGTAACCCTCAAGGGATGAAGATTAGAGGTAGTATCAATATATGTTTGATGGGAGACCCTGGTGTAGCAAAGAGTCAGTTGCTCTCGTATATAGATCGTTTGGCAGCAAGGAGTCAATATACAACAGGGAGAGGATCGAGTGGCGTTCGGTCTTCACAGCAGCTGTAATGAAGGACCCAAACACAGGAGAAATGATGTTGGAAGGTGGAGCATTGGTTCTTGCAGATAAAGGTATTTGTTGCATTGACGAATTTGACAAAATGGCCGAATCAGATCGAACTGCAATTCACGAAGTGATGGAACAACAAACTATTTCAATTGCTAAGGTTATTCTTATTTACTTTTAAATATTATTATCTTGTATATATCTCTATGCTTTTATCCATGTCATTTTACACTCTTCGTTTTTCATTTAGGCTGGCATTATGACTACTTTGAATGCCCGAGTTAGTATCTTAGCAGCAGCAAATCCAGCCTATGGTAGATATAATCCCAAAAAAAGCGTTGAACAAAATATTCAGCTTCCTGCAGCACTTTTGTCCAGATTTGATATACTTTGGTTAATTCAAGATAAACCAAATAGGGAAAATGATTTAAGGTATATATATATATATATATATATATATATATATATATATATATATATATATATATATATATATATATATATATATATATATATATATATTATTATTATTATTATATTATTATTATTATTATTATTATTATTATTATTATTATTATTATTATTATTATTATTATTATTGAAAAGGCAATACCTCAAGAGCATTGATCCTACTCAAAGAGAATAACTCCAGAAAGTTGCTTTCTAGGATCTTCGCAAGGGACTGAACCTGGAACTTTTATGTGAACTAATTGCTCTACTTATTGGGCCATATATATATATATATATATATATATATATATATATATATATATATATATATATATATATATATATATATATATATATATATATATATATGAACCGACCAGGGCCCCGGCCCTGGCTAAAAATCAGGGAAAACCGGGGTTGCCGGCCGGGGTTAAAATGGCAAATTATACAAAAAATATTTTTTTTTTAAATTTTCAGCTGATTCTGCTGAAACTTTCAGTGTATATGATTTTTTACCGGTAAGAAAAGTCCATTTCTAGCGTATTTCCGAGTCTATTACGGTTAAAAGTTTTTTTTTTTTTGTGGAAATTTTACCCTTTTTCAATAGAATGGCGGTGCCAAACCACTTTTTAGAATGAGCTGAAAGTTGGACTATTTATTCAAAATTATATGGGCTACAAAAGCCTTTAATAGACTTTTGTTCCCAGAGTTATAGAAAAAATGTTATAAGCCAAAAACCGACCAACTATAGAAAAAAAATATTTTTGAACTAAAAAAATCCACCTTTTCAGAAAAAATCTTTTTTAAAAAAATACAACTATAACATTTCCTATTTTTGGTGTGTATAGAGGAGGGGTGGGGCTACAAATTCCTCTATGTACTTTATTCGATGAGATTCGTTGGTTTTGAGATATACCCTTCAAAAAGGTTCATTTTTTGCCAAATTTTTTAAAATTCCCAAAGTTTGAGAGGCTAAATCTCGCTTCAAAAACTTTAAATATACAAAACTGTAATTTTCTGATTTTTTTTTTAGAGAAAATGCATATAATCATTAATTTAAGTGAATGTTGCCTATTCTACTCCTTCCTTACAATTAAATAAACCTTATATCTAATTTTCTTAACCTAAAATTTCAGTTCTTTTGACCTCTTTACAAATTTTAGGAAACCCCGCCATAACCCCGGCCCCAACCCCGGCCAAATTCCAGCCCGGTCGGTCCCTATATATATATATATATATATATATATATATATATATATATATATATATATATATATATATATATATATATATATATATATATATATATATATATATATATTGCTCCTGTGGAAAGGTCAGAGGCCTGTCAAATTCCACCAGAGTTGAGAAAAAATAAAAAAACTTAAACCAAGGCCTGATCATTGGCCGATATAAGCCTTAATACGTATTGTTTGAAAATGTGACAGTCAAAGGAAGTTGGAAAAAATAGGTAAAGGGAATGTGTTCCAGACTTTACCAGTGGAGTATAAGTAATATTGAGTTTGATGGTTCAGTCTGGGTTTGGAGAATTGAACTGAGAAAAGATGAGACCGAGTAAAAGAATCTATTGTGCTCTTCTCAGAGTAGGAGGTATGTGACTTGAGAGTTCAGAAGAGCAATTTCCATTGTAATGACGATACTATAAGGAGAGTAATGATACAGTTTAACATCTAGAAAGAGACTGAAGAGAGTCGACATGTTGGAAAAACCCAAGACTACGTCTTGTCAAGTAGAGCGTTGTGTGTGGAACAATTCCAGATGCATACTCCATACAGGGGTGAAGAATGCCCCTATACAGAGCTGGCAACTAGGATGGTGGTAAGATATTTTGAATGCATCTAATAACACCCAAACTCTTAGAAACCTGTTAATAAAAGAATATATATATATATATATATATATATATATATATATATATATATATATATATATATATATATATATATATATATATATATATATATATATATATATATATATATATATATATATATATATATATATATATATATATATATACGCGTAAATTTTAAACTTTAGAGCGCAAACGCAAAAAGGCAAATTGGAAAAAGTTAGTGTGTAAGCACAAAAGCGCACATTTAAAAAAAAAA
The DNA here is from genome assembly GCA_009176605.1 of Armadillidium nasatum. Lineage (NCBI taxonomy): Eukaryota > Metazoa > Arthropoda > Malacostraca > Isopoda > Armadillidiidae > Armadillidium > Armadillidium nasatum. The sequence goes on along the minus strand of SEYY01011590.1, from coordinate 17,856 downwards.
TTGTCTGCAAACGCAAAAGCGCACATGTTCGCAAATGAAAAAGATTTTTAAAGCCCAAATTTAGAAGCGCAAAAAAAAAAATAAATAAAATAAAATAAAAAATAGAGCTCAAGTTTGAGTTAGAGTTGGGGTTAGAGAGTTGGACAAAGAATGAAAGAGACTGTGAAGAAAGACATGTCACGTGAGTCCTTCTCAGTGAAGGAAGTATGTGATGACTAGAGAGTTCAGAAGAGTGATGTCCATTATAATAGTGATAGTATAAAGAGAGTGATGTTACAGTTCAATGAGCGGAAAGATCCTTGAAAGAGTTGGAGTTAAAAGTGTTGTTAAGATGAAAAGCTTTTGACTCTCCCGTTTCAAGAAGAGCAGTGTGAGTCATACTCCATTTGAGGGGGGGGTAATGCCCCTATAAAGAGCAAGTACCTGGAATGGCATGAAAAAATTTTGAAGGTGCCTCAGAACACCAAATCTCTAGTCTAGAAGCTTGTTTAGAAACATATATGATGTTTATATATATATATATATATATATATATATATATATATATATATATATATATATATATATATATATATATATATATATATATATATATATATATATATATATATATATATATATATATATATATATATATATATATATATATATATATATATATATATATATATATATATAATATATATATATATATATATATATATATATATATATATATATATATATATATATATATATATATATATATATATAATGAAACAATTATGACAGGTTAGCTCAGCACATCACTTATGTTCACCAACATAATATTCAACCTCCTCTACAATTTCAACCAATGGATATGAAAATAATGAGGAGATATATTGCCTTGGCCCATAAAAAGGTTAGTTCTCCTTGGAGTAAATAATTTGGTTATTTAAATTAATTAATTAATTTTTATTTTTTTTATTTTAAGTATTCATTATAAATTTGATTATAAATTGATTATAAAGTTGACTATAAATTTGAACACTGTTCATGATATTTACTTAAATAGTTTATTTTACTTTGAACAATATTGTTAACTTTATTTTGTTCGTAGTCTTAAAGCTTAATAGTTATTATGTAATGATGATACTTTTTAAGTAAAATAAAGTTTGTATACTTGCCTATTGTTGACAAAATTAAGTAAGATTTGTTATCTTTTCTTTTATTAGTTTTGTATTTTTTATTTAATTATTTAATATATTTACTGTTTTATTATTTTCGCAAGCAAATGGTAAACATTAATAACATTAAACTTTTTTTTTTTTAATTTGGCTTTTAGAATCCAACAATACCAGAGAACCTCACTGACTACATCGTTTCTGCTTATGTCGAAATGAGAAAAGAAGCGAGAAATAACAAAGAAATGACATTTACTTCAGCGAGAACACTCTTGGCAGTTCTTAGACTTTCAACAGCTTTGGCTAGACTTCGTTTAGTTGATGTGGTAATGTGCGAAAGTATATATATATATATATATATATATATATATATATATATATATATATATATATATATATATATATATATATATATATATATATATATATATATATATATATATATATATATATATATATATATATATGATGGGAAGTAACCACAGACGAACAAAAAGAGTACTTACCCTAGAGTGGGGAAAAATTTCTTGCTTTACAAGGAGAACTTATTCTGAGGTACTGGATTTTTGTTTTGGTTTCCTCCTGGAATATTCGATTTGACATCAGGGGATTGTAATGAATTTCCCCTAAACAAAAAAGATGGCATGCCTTTTTCAGAGGGGCCTCCAAATTTTAGGGGTTTTGTGTTACCATAATATACATAAACCTGGATTTCATGCAGTTCAGCGAACGCATGAATGACATGTGTGAGTGGAAATTGTCCCACATTCATGAGCTGTAGTGTCTTTGTTGTCTGACGTGCATTTTTACCACTGGGTAATCCGTATTTCACTCGATTTTCGATGAGTTTCAGTAACCTCAATTTCTGGTGTTCAGAATATACACACAGCCAAATCGAAAAAGCTTGGAAAAGGGAGTCTCTTCCTCCTTGTATTTTTATCTCCGTAAGTTCCTTAGGGGATTTACTTGTGGAGATTCCTGATCTTCAAAAAATTTTCCAACAGGTTCCCGTGACAAAGGATCTGCCACTATATTTTCCTTCTTAGGAATATATTGCAATTCAAAATTAATGGCATTCAATTTTCATTCAATTTGCAGCCGATGATTGTGTTCTTTAAATGTTAGTTTTTCATCTATTATGATTCCCAGGATTTTTGCGACGCTTGTACGAGTCAATGATGATAAAAAATTTTAAATTATAACATAAACTTTAGTCAAGGAACAATTTTCTACAAAAATTATTTTTCTTTCTTGCAAGATTTTGGTATCATTTTTTTTTTTAAATATCTTTACTGTATGAAACTTTTATTCACTGATGCCATAACCTTTTCCGATCCTAGCCAATACTGATACCGATACTTAACTCCATTCTTTATATATATGTATATATGATAGGATGATTATTTAAATTAGCAAAATCAACATATTTTTTCCAATAGTCATAGTCAATTTTATGCCAATTAATTCATGTATATTGCTTCATATATATCACTGCTCCAGACTTTACCAGCAGTGTACATGAAATATTGAGCATAGCTGTTAAGTCGGGTCAGAGAGTTGGACAGAGAAAGGATGAGACTATGTAGAAAGGCATGTCTCAAAGCCCCTCTCATTGGAAGAGATATGCGACGGGAGAGTTCAGAAGAGCAGTGTCCATTGCAACTGCGATTGTATAGAGAGTGATGCAACAATTTGATGGACAAAAAGAGATTGGAGAGAATTAGTGAGAAACGGAAGAGTTGATAGGACGAATGTTTAGTAGTGGGGGCCAAATAAACTCCAAGACGAAATCGAATTACTCAAGAAACTTGAGAAGGTTTAGTTTAAAGTACTAGAATTTTGCATGTCTGTCCATTATTCTCACATTTAAAAATTTTTAAAATCAATGTTCTTAAGATACTACAGGGTGTCCCACTCACTCAAAACCACAGATATGCGCTTATAGTTATCAAAGTAGTGGTTATAATTAAATTTGTCATGAACAAACTTTGGTGTGTGGGATTTATGCTGACATCACATGCCTGCACCCGATTTCCCTTGTTACGGAAGGTTGCTGCCAATATACTGGGAGTCACAACGTCATTTCCTTGACGAATGTCGTCTTTCAGTTGCATGAGAGTTCCTGGCATGTTGCAATACCCTTTCCCTTTCATCATGCGACATAGGAAGAAATTCGGCGGAGTAAGGTCAGGCTACCATGTTGACCAAAGTTCCTTGGAAATGACCATATCTTCACAGAAGGATTCAAGTTTCGTACTTGAACTCTCGCGCGAACTCTCTTGATTCCTTCTCGCTTCTCACACACACCAAGGTTTGTTCAAAGCAAATTTTATTAACTTATGAATAGTACTATAAGCGTATATCTGTGTCCGAGAGCGAGTGGGGCACCATGTATTATACTATGTATTAAAATTACTTGTATTTACAAATCTAAATAAAGGATAGTGAAAATAAACAACTTCATTATTCCATATTATCAAATCCCTTATTACAAATGTTTAAATTAAACTTTTTAGTTTCATTGTCATCGTCAAAAAATTCTTAATCGTCTCATCTATATATATATATATATATATATATATATATATATATATATATATATATATATATATATATATATATATATATATATATATATATATATATATATATATATATATATATATATATATATATATATATATATATATATATATATATATATAAAATCCAGTCTGGTACTATGACAAGTTTTAAGATATTCTTTTAATTTATCATCTGATCCTCATCTGTTTGAGGTGCTTAATCATATATTCTTTACAATCTGAATTTAAATTATTATTATTATTATTATTAGTAGTAGTAGTAGTAGTAGTAATATCGCCTTTAATGGAATTTATAATTTTAATTTTCTAAATATACTTGTTAGTTGGTTCTTTTGTATTTAGATTGTGACATTTTTTTATTATATTTGCAGGTTGAAAAGGAAGATGTAAATGAAGCAATGAGGCTCATTGAGATGAGCAAAGATTCTCTTAATAATCAAGATGACAGGGGCACGAGGTAACATCTTTCGTTATTACTTTTCTAATTACTTTTTAGTATCTGAATAATGAATTATTTATTACATTTTTAAATTAAGTAGCTTGGTTATTCATAAAAAAATTTCTGTGAAATGATTGGACAAGATAATCACTTTAATATTTTCAGGGAAAAGTTTTTCTAATTTGTCATTTTATTTTGTCTTTAAAAGGGCTCAAACGACAACTGATAAAATCTTTTCAATTATTCGTGATATGGCTGGTGAGAATAGAATAATCAAAATGGTTGATATCACTGAATGTTGTACGAGCAAAGGATACAAACCTGACCAGGTGTGTAAATTTGATAACTACAGTCGCTTATTTTCTATTATTATCATTATTTTCCTCTTTATTATAGGTTTTATTAATATCAGGCTTTAGTTCCTCAGGTTTCATCTCTGTAACTCCTCCTTTATAAGTCTGAGCCTTACACTTCATTATTATATATATATATATATATATATATATATATATATATATATATATATATATATATATATATATATATATATATATATATATATATATATATATATATCAGAGGTGGGCGCCCAAGTTTTAAACTTCTCTATCAACCATTCCCCTTCTCCATCCACATATCTCCCTTATTCTATCGTTTCTGATCCTATCTACACTTTTCAAATCAATATATATATATATATATATATATATATATATATATATATATATATATATATATATATATATATATATATATATATATATATATATATATATATATATATATATATATATATATATATATATATATATATATATATATATATATATTATTATTATTATTATTATTATTATTATTATTATTATTATTATTATTATTATCTGGTAACCATGTTTGTTTAGGGACCAGTTTAATGACTGGAAACTTGAAGCCATTAATTTTTGAGACCGACAACACCTATGATATTTTATGTGATTCCTACCACAAACTCCTCGTCTTTTATCGTTTTAGTAAAGTACAAATTTTTGCTTGATCCATTTTAGATGAGATTTAATTGCCAGTTAAGCTTTATATGCTTTATAGCCAGTAACATATACATCTCTCTTCTTGTTCTCATTACTATGATTATTTCTCTTTATTAGTACTGTTAAATTTTGGTAACTCTGCTCGGGATCTTTATTCACATGAAATATGTTTCAAGCTGTCTGTGACCTTTCCAGGTTTGACCCTCCTGTCTAAAAGTTAATTATAAACCTTTTAAGATTATATTATAAATAAAGTATATAGACCATTTATTGTACTTTTTTTTTAACTTCTTTACATTGCCTTAAATAACCTGCATTTTTAAGAGAGACAGCTGATAATTTTCTGTTATTGTAAAAGTTATATTTTATATAATCTAAAAATAAAAATAGACACTCCTTCTCTTGCCTTTTTATGTTGACTGAACAAAGACATAAAAGCTATTTTCTAGTCTTCAACAAACTTCCTAAAAATTTAGATGTGCTCCATTTTTGTAGGGTTTTCATTTTTTTTTATTAGATCTTTTTTAGAACATCTTCCGATTTGCACAGTAAGAACAATTTTCCAAAATTTTCTAAAGTATCTCGAGTTTGTTCTGTTTTGGAGTCAGCTGATTCCAATTCAACATGGCGGATGGGCTCTCAAAATATTCAATTGATACAGGATCATGAATACTCTGTTGTAAGAGAATTATAAACAACCAACCAAAATAATAATAAAACCTATTATTGATAAATTAAAAAGAAATAACGTAACTGAAAAAATTATTTCTAATAAGTTTTAGTGATTACTGTAGCATACGAGTACTCTTTTTTTTTACTTTTTTTTTTTGAATAGAACTTAAATTTGTAAACGATATTGAAAATCACAATGTATTTTGATACATTTATTAAAATAAATTTAAAAAACCTGATATAAAATGTCAGCAACGAAAATGGTGTTTTTACACCTACATAATTTAAAAAGAATTTGGTCACTTCCAAAATTATCTTCAGATGATTGACATTGAATATATAGTTTTTCTCTTAAAAATCTAGGAAATTAAAATTTAATAGCGCTCTATATCCCTTCGTATTTTTTTATACTTTTAACTAGCCATTTATATGATATAGTCCATCTCCCTTCAGTTTTAGGATATGATTTAGGTCTCATCTCCCTCTAGTTTTAGGAAACTAAATATTAATAAAGCTTTATACTTATTTTATTTTTTATTTTATCTGACTGTATATAATATAGGTCTCATCTTCCATCAGTTTCTGACAGTTTCTAAGACAGTATAGTTTGATGATGATAATAATAATAATAAATAATAATAATTATTTCTAGGTTATGGAGTGCATAGAAGAGTATGAAGAGCTCAATGTTTGGCATTTGAATCAAGCAAAAACGAAACTTACCTTCATTTAGTATTATATATATATATATATATATATATATATATATATATATATATATATAATATATATATATATATATATATATATATATATATATATATATATATATATATATATATATATATATATATATATATATATATATATATATAATTTTTCCTAATGTTTTTAATATTTTGTAAAGAAAATATTTGTATATTTAAAAATTCAGAATAATAGAATTGATCAGTCCAACTTTTTTTTTCTTCCTTTTTAATAATAGAAATAAAAAATGGTATTTTTATTCCATTTGTAATGATTGAGATAGACATTTTTGACTATTTAAAAGCGGGAAAAAAATGTGGTTTTAGGATAACCAAAGCTGAATACTTAATACTTTCGACGTCTCACCTGTGAACAACATAAACATTCTAGGTCTAAACATAAGCAACAAATTATCTTTGAAACCACATATCACAATGGTTGCTAAAGTGGCCTCTAAAAAAGCTGGGGGTTCTGTTCAGATTGCGGGAATTTTTTTCTTTTGAACAGCTACTCCAATTGTTTAAGGGTCTTATTCGTCCTTTGCATGGAGTACCGTTTTCACCTTTGGGATGGTTCCGGTTTCACACTCCTTTGGATAGAGTCGAGTCTAAGGCTAAAATTTAGACTAAAAAACTGTCCCCTACTTTCAAACTCCTTTGACCCTTTTTCTCTGCGACGTAACGTTGGCTCACTCTCTTTTCTATAGTACTGCAACGGCAGGTGCTCGAGGGAGTTAACCTCTCGCATTTCACCTCCATTATGTCATCCTCTCAGCACAAGGGATGCCTTGCCTGCACATGAATTTTGTGTGAGCAATGCATACTCTAGTCTTGCGCGTTGTGGTGCCACCATCTCTGTTCTATGTAACTCGCTACCACCTGGTTTCTCTGCTGTTTTTAACCTACCTCTATTAACCCTCTGTCTGCGACCCCACCTGAGAGATCTACACTAGGCTGGGGTTTTTTTTTTTTTTCCCCCCTCCTTGAAAAGGGCTCTGCACTTGAGTGGTGGTAAAATGTTAAAAAAAAAAAAAAAAACTTACGTCTCCCAATTAAAGATGAGTAAATAATTTTGTTATATATATATATATATATATATATATATATATATATATATATATATATATATATATATATATATATATATATATATATATATATATATATATATATATATATATATATATATATATATATATATATATATATATATATATATATATATATATATATTTTGTTTTAAGCTACTTTTCATTTTACTTTCATTAAAAAAGAACATTGGTTTTTTAGTTGGTTTAAATAAAATAAAAAAAAACATGATGGTTTAAACCAACAACCTTGAATATTATTGAATTTTTTTTTTACTAAGTTTTTACAAATTCCTTTGTTATTAGAGAATGAAGGCTTTATCTTCTGCTTAAAGGCTATCTGAAAAGTGTGGAAGCCTTCTCCATTTACGGCAGAGCATCGTGAATAAAGTTTATGGTTGAAGGGCTATACGAGATGGGAAGTCGTAAAGTTGTTTAAATAATAGTCTTTTCCAAGTAATGCTAAAGAAGTACTAAAAGTTTCTGATAATATTTTGAGTATTTGAACACAGTCTGCTTTGCAAGACTTAAAAATACAAGTCTAGAAAAACCGTCGATTTAAGAATTTGAAATTACTTTAAAAGTGACAAGTTTTTGGTTTGGATATTTAAAATTTGAATCTATGGAAGTTCGCTTGGTTTGCAATTTCGACATTCACAGCAGCTCTTTTTAATCAGACCCTTGAGCCGATCTCTGTTATCTTATAAAATAACGATCATAATTAGTACCAGTGTTCAGGGAGCAGCAAATGTTATCTTAACCCGCAGTCGTAGTGTCATCAGATAACTTTGTGGATCATAAAAGTTTTTTGAACTGATGTGAAGAGCTGTCCTGAATAAAGTAATATAGACGACCTCACCATGAGAGCCATCAAGCCGTGGAAAGGGTTTCAAAGGCAAGACGCTTCCTTTAATTTTTGTTTGCTTTTTCCTTCATATTATTATTATTATTATGCAGCCTAAAAATTGACTACCTTCTTCGCCTGGACCTCTTAAGACACCTCACATCTGCATCTTAGAGTTCAGATAGGAAGACTATGCTACAACTTTTCATTGCTTTTGTAAGACCCGTATTAGACTAGGGTGGTGCCATTTATGGGTAAATTATGCAAGTCTTACACCTTCTCGATTCCATCCAAAATGAAGGTCTACAAATAGCAGCGGGAGTATTTTGATTGTTACTAAAGGAAAGCTTGGAGGTGAAGGGTAGCATCATGCCCCTGTCATAACGAAGAAAACAAATGTGCTCCATGTTTCTCCGCATCTAGATTCCAACCCCTTCAACTTAGTTTCTCGTACCTGGCCACTCGTGTTCTGCTCTCTTAATTTGCCTCTGGGCTGTTTTGTTATTTCATTATGTTCACTTTAACTCATGTCTTTACCCTCCTGTGATATACATGGAGCTACCGTCGCTGAATAAATCGTGCCCTAATCAACAGGGCACCCGGCTCTTATGAGTTCCTTACCCACTTTCCACTAAGTCATTCGCTCTCACTCCATTCCGATTTATACTGAGGGCTATAAGAGGGAGGAAGTTGCGAGAGTTTCAGCCATTTTCCCCAGACCTCACGGTATGTTACACCCTCCCACCCAGTTCATTTATATTTACGGCGGAGTTGGTGGCATTGTTTCTGGCGGGGTGCATAGGATTCTTGACCTGGCTGATGAAATATACCATCTTATCTGAATGAAAGAGCTCACTTCTCGCATTAAAAGATCTTTCGAAAAGGAACGATATGGTCTGCCATCCAGAGCTTTCTATATCTACGAGGAAAGAAGATTTAATATTCTGGAGGTCGTCTCTCACATGGGTATAGCAGGAAACGAGCAAGCCGATTAAGCTGCTGCTCACAATGGGTCAGGAGGAAGAAAACTTACTACTGATATCAGGCGAGAATATCTCCATACTTCGGCAGGGTTTTAAAACAGGCTGGCAGGCATATTTGACTGAACCAAAGCTACGTTCCTTCAAACCTTTTCTCAAGACTTCGTCAGCTTCATGAAGGAGATTGTCTTGGCTCATCTCAGAGTTGCTCACACGAATCTGACGCACAACTACCTTATGGCAAAGGACAGCCCATCGTTCTGTCCTTTTTGCAGTCTCTATCCTCTTTCATTCATATTTTTATAGATCTGAAGAGAGCCTTGAAGACAATTGACCCTCTGTAACACTCATGAGCAACAGCTAGCTTACTGTGAAAGTAGTTTCTTGAAACAAGTTCCACTCTAGTATCTTTGATCTTTTTCGGTGTAATTCCCATCATCTTCATCTCGAATGATTTTTGGAACTTTTCGAAAGGACTAAGTCTCCGGATGATACCCTTGACTATTTGAAGAGTAGCAGTTTCTCATTGATCAGTGCATACAATTTAAATCTAACGGATTCCCCTGATTTTACATATCCACGCTTGTTTCTTACTGACCTTCAGTGCTTCTTTCTCACCAATGAATGTAAAAACTGGATTTTCAGTTTACCTAGTCAGAAACAATATTACTTAAATTATTTATATTATTTAAATGTTAACGGTTTTGTCAGCCCGGAAGAACTGTTGAGTATTTCTGAATGTTTGTGCTCGCAACTGTGCAGATGAGCTCTACACGCTTTGTGAAAACCAGCCTTACTGCCCCAACTGTAGGGGTTATCATGTTGCATCTTACTCGAAGTGTCCTTCCTATCTGTTTGAACAGGTATGTCTTGAAGTCTACACACAATAGACAACACGCAGTCCTATATACAGTGCGCCACTCCTTTGCAAGAAAAAAAGTACAAAACTTTGGGTTAGTATCAGTGATAGTGGGTAACATTATTTGTGTTGTATCTTTTATAACTTATTGTTAAATGTACTATATAGACTGAAAAACTGGTTGTAGAGTTAAAAAGAACTAACGCTACAACCAACCACCAGCTAATTGTCGACCATGTTCGGAAGAACGACATCTGTTCATAAGTTATGGAACAAAGAAAAAGATTGAAGAATCGGCTAAAGCGATATAACTGACGGCCCCAGACTCACTTTTTTTCAAGGTTACGTAGTGATTGGAACTATTCAAGATATGCGATGCATATTCCACACAAAGATGAAAGACGCTATACAACAGGGAAAGGGGAATGTGTGAAGAAATCCTGAGGAAACCTCAGAAAACTTAACCTCTTAAACTATTGATTTGCTGTCTACTGTGACGCAAACGGCAGCGTGTTTGAGGGCGCTGGCTCTATCCCACTTGCAGAACCTAAGCATATACATATGTAGAAAAGTTCCTCTCCTAGAATAGGGCAATTATGCAATGCCCGTGTATGTAAACTTTAAAAAAAATGAAAAATGCGGTTGTTACCTGTGCCTCAAAAATCATTTACTATTATTATTATTATTGTGAGGATCACGTCGAATAAAGAGATCATGTAAATGATTTTTGAGGCACCGAAAACAACCATATTTTCACTTCCCTATTTAGAAATGTGAGAAAAATCAAAGGTCAGTTGCTTCAAGTCCGTCTTCCCACCATTAGCTATTTAAAATCTTTCAAAATGAAAGGTATGATGTTGAGTGAGGTCGTCAACACAAGAGTGGATAAGTGATTTAATATTTTATGGAAGGTCATTTGGCCTGGTTGAAGTAAAAAACGTTACTCTCAATTCAGATAATAGCTGATCATCATTTTATCTGTCATAACTATATAATATTGTTCTTAGATACTAGAGTTTTCTTTAATTATGGTTTAAAAGACACAACCAGAAAGTGGAGGATATTGACAGTCAATAGAAAACCTACTTCAATGAAAAATAAATTTGCTCTGTGGTTGTAGTATCTGCAAACGAATAAATCTTACATGAAATAAGTGGAGAGATGTTGTTGGAAGGGGGGGGGTGAGTGTGGTAGAATGGTTGGCAAGACTTTTTAATTTATGTTCGGCAGTGGGTTTGGTGCCCCAGGATTAGCAAGATGCTTGTGTGGTCCCTTTGTATAAAGGAAAGGGTGATAAATTTGAGCGTGGAAGTTACAGGGGAATGAGTTTATTCAGCGTAGTCGGGAAAGTGTATGGAAGAATTTTGATGAATAGGATAGGGATGGATGAGTTAATAAGAGAAAAACAAGGGGGTTTTAGAGAAGGTAGGAAGTGTATGGATCAGGTTTTTATTCTAAGAATAATTGAAGAAAAAAGTAAGGATATAAGGAAGGATGTGTTCATGTGTTTTATGGATCTAGAGAAAGCTTACGATAGGGTAGACAGAAGTAAACTGTGGGAGGTTTTGGGTGAGTATGTAATTGATGAGAAGGTAAGGGAAGGTATTAGAGCATTTTAGAAATGTAGAGCGTGTGTGAGAGTAAATAGAATGGAGACTGAGTTCTTTGATGTGAATAATGGATTGAGACAGGGTTGCGTAATGTCTACGTGGATTTTTAATTTATTTATTGATAAAGTGATGAGAAAGATGAATAGAGTAGGGAAGGGTGAGAATGAGAGATGAACAAGGTATGTGGGATGCAAATGTGTTACTGTATACGGATGATGAGCATTTGGCAAATACTCAGTGGAGTTTGAAGCTATTTGAGGATGAGTTTGTAAAGGGATGTGATGAGTTGAGCCTAAGAGTAAATGCGGGTAAAAATAAGAGTAAAGTGTTGTGGATGAAAAATGGTGGGAAGAGGAGTGAGGGATGTGAACGAGGAAGATGAAATGCAATTTAAGGTGGGAAGGGAGAGATTGAAGTTGGTTAATTTTATTTAAGTATCTGGGGGTGAATTATGGAGAAAGGGATGGTATTGAGGACGATGAAGTGAGGCATAGAATAAGGGAAGGTGAGGTGTTGGGAGGTTTGAGGAATATTTGAATTAGAGGAAGGCTGATAAGAGAATTAAAAGTGAGAACGTTTGAGGGATGTTGTGTACCAATGATCATGTATGGGAGCGAAGTATGGAAATCGAATGCGAAAAAAAGAAAAAATATAGAAGTTTTCGAAATGAACTGTCTGAGGGCGGGTTGTGGTTTTAGTAGAAGGGATAGAGTTAGGAATAATAGAATAAAGGAAATGTGTGGTTGGAGAAGGAGCTTGGTTGGAAGAGCTGAACAGTGCATGCCGAGATGGTTTGGTCTGGTTTGTAGAATGACTGAAGAAAGAATGGTAAAAAAGGTGTTTGTATCAGAGATGGAGGGTGCGAGAGATAGGGGGAGACCGAGAGGAGGTTGGATGAGTGGTGTAAAGTTGTTGTTAAGGGACACAGGGATGACCTGGGAAGAGGTTGAGCGTAGAAATTGAATGGGGCCTGCGAAAGACACCACCCCAAGATTTAGTGGTAAAGTATATATATATATATATATATATATATATATATATATATATATATATATATATATATATATATATATATATATATATATATATATATATATATATATATATATATATATATATATATATATATATATATATATATATATATATATATATATATATATATATATATATATATATATATATATATATATATATATATATATATATATATATATATATATATAATATATATATATATATATATATATATATATATATATATATATATATATATATATATATATATATATATATATATATATATATATATATATATATATATATATATATATATATATATATATATATATATATATATATATATATATATATATATATATATATATATATATATATATATATTTTTTTAATTTTTTTATTTCACCTCTGGTGGGCAAAGGCCAGAGGCCTACCAATATTCCACCAGAGTTAGGGGGAAAGTCGGGAACATGGTCAAATTAAAGGCCGACATGACCTGATACACGGCGTTTGAAGGTGTGCTAAGTCATAGGAAGTTGGAAAATAGATGAAGGAAGTGTGTTCCAGACTTTACCAGTAGAGTACATGTAAGATTGAGCATAGCGGTTAAGTCTGGGGTCAGAGAGTTGGACAGAGAAAGGATGAGACTGTGTAGAAAGACGAGTCGCACGAACCCTTCTCAATGGAGGAGGTATGCGACGAGAGAGTTCAGAAGAGCAGTGTCCATTGTAATAGCGATAGTATAGAGAGAGTGAGCAACAATTCGACGGGCAGAAAGAGATTGGAGAGAATTAGTGAGAGCAGGAGAGTTGATAAGGACGAAAAGCTCTAGACTCCACCTTTTCCAGGAGAGCTGTATGAGTGGAACCACCCCAGATGTGTGACGCATACTCCATACAGGGGCGAACAACACCCCTATACAGAGCAAGCAACTGGGGTGGTGTGAAGAAATACTGAAGGCGCCTCAGAACACCTAACCTCTTAGAAGCTTATTTAGAAAGAGAGGTAATGTGATCTTTCCAAGAAAGATCACGAGAAAAAGAAACACCTAGAATATTAAGGAGAGATGAAGGTTTGAGTTGCGTGTTTTCGAAGAAGATATCGTAGTTGTGTGGAAGATTGTGTCGAGTAGAGAGATGGAGGAATTGAGTTTTTGAGGCATTGAAAACAACCATGTTTTCTCTGCCCCAATTTGAAATGAGAGATAGATCAGAGGTTAGTTGCTCCAAGGCCACCCTCCTTGCTTCTATTAACTGTTGCTGGGAGGGGCGCCTTTCAAAATGAAAAAAGAGTAATGAAAGGTGGAGTCATCAGCATAGGAGTGGATAAATGATGAAGTAATAGAGAGAAGGTCATTAATGAAAAGCAGAAAAAGTGTTGGGGATAGGACAGATCCTTGAGGAACACCACTATTTATAGATTTATAGGATGAACGGTGGCCGTCTACAACAGCTGCTATAGAACGACCAGAAAGGAAATCAGAGAGAAGGATAGATTCCGAAAGAGGGAAGTTTGGAAATCAAAGCTTTGTGCCAGACTTTATCGAAAGCCTTCGATATGTCCTAGCGCCACAGCAAAAGATTCACCGAAATGCCGAAGAGCGGAGGACCAAGAGTCAGAGAGAAGGGAAAGAAGATCACCAGTAGAGCGTTTCTTACGAAAGCCATACTGGCGATCAAAGATAAGATTAGAAGAATTGAGATGTTTCCAAATCTTCCTGTTAAGGATAGATTCGAAAACTTTAGAAAGAACGGAGGTTAAAGAAATTGGACGGTAGTTCGAGGGTTGAGAGGGGTCCCCTTCTTCGGCACAGGCTGAATGAGCGCACGTTTCCAGCAAGAAGGGAAGGTTGAAGTAGAAAGACATAGACGAAATAGTTTACCAAGGCAGGTGCAAGCTCGGAAGCACAAGTTTTGAGAACCACAGGAGGGATACCATCAGGACCGTACGCCTTCTTAGTGTTAAGCTCAGAGAGAGCAGAAGTGACATCTTTAGAAGAAATTACAATTTTTAGGCATAAATGAGTTGGAGGGGGTTGAAGGAGTAGGAACAGCTCCGGAATCGTCTAAGGTTGAATTTAAGGCAAAAGTTTGAGCAAAGAGTTCAGCTTTAGAGGAAGGCAAAACGGCAGTTGAACCGTCAGAAGATACTAGAGGAGGGAAAGAGGAAGAAGCAAAGTTAGAGTTGACATTTTTTGCAAAATGCCAGAAAGGGCGAGAGGAAGAGGAGCCAGAAAGATTATTGCATTTGCGACGGAGAAAGAGTTTTTGGTATCTCGAAGAATAGATTTTGCACGATTCCGGGATGAAATATAAGTTGCGTGAGTTTCTGGAGTTTGAAGACGACGGTAATCTCTGAAGGCAGCATCCCTGCGGCGGATAGCACGAGAACAAGCAGAGTTAAACCAAGGTTTATTAGGTTTAGTGGAAGGGAAAGAATATGGAATGTACGCCTCCATGCCAGAGAGAATCACCTCAGTTATGCGCTCTGCACATTCAGAGGGACCCCTCCCACGGAAACAGTAATCATTCCATGGAAAATCAGAGAAGTACGACCGCAAGTCAGACCAGTTAGTGGCACCGAAATGCCACAAACGTCTTCGCCGAAGGCGGGGGTCTTTCTTGCGGAAGACTTGAAGAGATAGGACAAGATACGGAGATAAGAAGGTGATCGGATGAACCCAGAGGAGGAAAGAGTTTAACAGTATAAGGAGAAGGATTAGAAGTTAGGAAAAGGTCTAGAATGTTGGGTTCATCTCCAAGACGATCAGGGATACGGGTAGGGAGATGCACCAACTGCTCAAGGTTCGTTCTGGATAGAAAATTGGAAGGCAAGTTCACCAGCTGGTATCATGAGAACTAGATGAAAGCCATTGGCGGTGGTGAACATTGAAATCACCTAAAATGATGATTTCAGAGAAAGGAGAAAAGAAAGAATGTGCTCTATTTTGGAGTTAAGATAGTCGAAGAATTTTGGATAGTCTGTAGAGTTAGGAGATAAATAGACAGAACAAATGAATTTAGTTGTAGAGTTGCAAGAAAGTTTAAGCCATAAGGTAGAGAATTCAGAAGACTCCAAATTAGAGACACGAGAACAGACAACATCGTTGCGCACATATGCGCAACATCCGCCTTTGGCTGAAAATTGAGGATAGAGACAGTAGGAGGAAACAGAGTAGGGTTTGCTGTCAGAGCACTCAGACACCTGAGTTTCAGTTAAGAATAAGAGATGAGGTCTAGAAGAAGAGAGGTGGTGTTCGACAAAGTGGAAATTAGAAAAAAGACCGCGAATGTTGCAGAAATTAATGAAAAAAGAAGATCGTGCACCAGGCAAGCCGGCATAGAGGTCTTGGTGGCACCAACCCCATCACCGGAGGCCACCAACTCCCAAGTGGTGATGGGGGAAGGGATTATATATATATATATATATATATATATATATATATATATATATATATATATATATATATATATATATATATATATATATATATTATATATATATATATATATATATACAATACATACATGGTGGTAAATTGCGTAAATTTACACACATACTTTAATATAAAATAATGCAGTTATTCGTACCTACAGGGTAACATTTTGAGAAGCAAAATAACTCCCGTCGAGGTTCAGAAAGGAAAAATTACTTTCTTTCTTTCTTTCTGTGAGCAATTTTCCTTTATGTTTAGTTTTTTTCGTAATTCATTTAGGAAGCGTCAAATAAACTACCTAATATTAAGGAAATCCCTTAATTCTCTCATCCATTTTCAGCAGTTCCATATTATTATATTATTATTATTTATATATAATATATATATATATATATATATATATATATATATATATATATATATATATATATATATATATATATATATATATATTATATATATATATATATATATATATATATATATATATATATATATATATATATATATATATATATAATATATATAGAAGAGAGAGAGAGAGAGAGAGAGAGAGAGAGAGAGAGAGAGAGAATGAGAAGGAGAGAGAGAGAGAGAATAAAATATTCCTTGTAAAAGATGCAAATCGAATTAGTTATTAAGCAAAATACAAAATACTGTGTTGTGAGATTTGCTACTCTTTCGTAATTGGAAAATTACTTAACACTGATGTATTCATGACAGTTATTGAACATATATTAAGGTTGAATGGCTTAAAGAAGGAGAAGGAAAGGAAAAATGCTAAAATTGAGAAAGAAGGAGAGAAAAAAAAGAAAGAAAAATTGTATGAAAAAATGCAAGAGATAGAGAACGGAAGAAGAAAAGTTAAAATTGAGAAGGAAAGAAAGAAGAAAAAATTGAAAAAATGATAGAAAGGGAATTAGAAAGAAAAAAAGTTAAAGAGTGAGAGAGATAGAGAGATTTGTAATATAAACAAAAAGAGATATATTTATAAAATTTAATTATTTAATTAAAAGATTAATTACAAAAAAAATAAATGAAAGGGTTAGAATTTAACATCAAAACATAAAATAATGATAAGCATAAAGTGGACATTAGAACAAAAATTAAAGAGAGAGAGAGAGAGAGAGAGAGAGAGAGAGAGAGAGAGAGAGAATATCTGAATAATAATAATAATTTCTGAATCTCTGAATAAGAATAAGACTAAGAATCTCTGAATCTCTTTTCATTAGGAATTTATATTCTAACAAATACGATGCTGAATATTAATGATTTTAATAAACTAGCACGCATTAAATAATATATTTCTGTAAATACCTTATATTATGAAGATAAAATCTTGTTAATCAATAATTCTGATAGTCCAAATGTCATAAATTCAAGTCTTGAAATTTTTTTGCATTTTTA
>SEYY01011589.1:5000-10000 GCA_009176605.1 Armadillidium nasatum | reverse complement strand
ATATATATATATATATATATATATATATATATATATATATATATTGCCATGGTAAGCCCTCAGTACGTTAAATATTCAAATATATATTGGAATATATATTTCAATTTATACATATTAAATTAAAACAACAAATGATTATCATCCTCCAGTATCTTTAAAGTCAAGTTTATTATGAATAGTAAATCAAAATATGGGTTATCAAAGGCAGGGTAATTTTGTACTTTTACTGTGATACATATATATATATATATATATATATATATATATATATATATATATATATATATATATATATATATATATATATATATATAATATTGTAATTGAAAGGTTGTTATTATATAGTTCAGATAAGGAATTGGTTAATATTTTCGATGTATATTTTGTATCAGCGTTTACTGAGAAAAGGTTGGATAGCAGTTTAGAGACAAATAGCTCTATTATACATGTAATGAATAGGTGTATAGAATTTTAAATTGAGTTCAATGAAATCACATTTTTACTAGAACATATTGACCCAAATAAGGCAGCGGGTCCGGATGGTGTGTATGGTAGAATTCTAAAAGAGGGGAGCAGCAGTATTGCAAAGGCACTGTATTTGTTTTTAAGCGATTTATTGCTTTTGAGAGGTACGTAAAGACTGGAAAATGGCATATGTTGTGCCCATTTTTAAAAAAGGTAGTAAGGAAGATTTAGGAAACCATAGGCTAGTTAGTATAACATCTTTAGTTATGAAAATTTTGGAAAAGTTACTGAAAAGTCATATAGAAAAGCATTTAGATGATAACAAGATACTATATAACTCCCAGCATGGCTTTAGAAAGGGTAGATCATGTCAGACAAATTCACTAGAATTTATGGAATATATTACTGAATGTAAAGACAGGGGTGATCTAGTTGATGTCATATATTTAGACTTTAGCAAAGCTTCCGATAAGGTACCCCATGTTAGGCTGATTAAAAAGTTGTCGCAGTATGGTATAGATGGAATGGTACACAAATAGATTAAAGAGTGGTTAAAGAACAGAAGGCAGTGTGTATTACTTAATGGTAATATGTCATTATGAGGAACAGTGAAGAATGGGGTCCCACAGGGTTCTGTGCTGGGACCACTTTTGTTCCTTATATACAAAATGATTTAGACAAAGGTCTTAAATGTAAGGTTTCTAAGTTTGCAGATGATACCAAAGTGGTTACCTCAGTAAGGAAAAATGATGGATGCATAAAGCTTCAAGGTGATCTAGATAGACTTCTTGGTTGGGCAGAGAGGTGGCAAATGAACTTTAATAGTAAAAAATGTAAAGTTCTTCATGTAGGTTACTCAAATGAAGGATTTAATTATGAAATGAATGGGGAGTGGCTTGAGACTGTGGACCAAGAAAAGGATTTAGGTGTGATTATTAGCAGTAATCTGAAGGTGGGTGATCAATGTTTGGAAGCAAGGAATAGAGCTAATAAGATGCTAGGTATAATTAATCGCAATGTAGTTTACAAGAGCAAAGAGGTTATAAGCAAGCTATATAATAGCTATGTTAGGCCAGCATTAGAGTATTGTGCACAGGTTTGGGCTCCTCATTTAAGAAAAGACATAGATATGCTGGAGAGAGTACAACGTCGAGCAACAAGGATGATTTCTGGCTTTGAAAATAAGAGCTACGAAGAGAGGTTGAAGGAGTTAGGAATGTTATCGGTTGAAAGGAGATTTCTCAGAGGGAAAATGATAAAAGTTTACAAAATATTTGCATCTGATACTAATACAGAGATTGAAAAATACTTTATAGTGGACTGTGGAAGAGTAACTAGAGGGCATGATAAGAAAATTAAAAAGAAGCCATGGCCTCTCGATCTAAGAAAATACTCTTTCAGTAATAGAGTTGTTAATTTTTGGAATGACTTACCACAAGAGATTGTTGACTGTGATTCTCTTGTCAAATTTAAAAGGGGGATGGTTTAGGTATTATTTAGTATAACTTGACTAAGCCAAATTGGCGGGTATATATGAATTTTAAGATCAACCTATGACTAAGACTAACGGCAGTTTTTTGTTGTGGTGATGGTTCATTGAAAACTGCATGTTTAATTGGGCTTAGTTTTACTTTTATCTTTGCATGAATGAACTGATAACTAGAGATGGAATATACCTAGTCTTTCGTGCATGTATTAGTATTGTTGTTGTTATTATTTGTTTAGACTGGGAGAGTCTCGATAGGCCCTTGTGTCTTCTAACTGTCTCTTTTTTCCTATGTTCCTTGAATGTCATCTATATGTAGTTTTTTTAATAATTGTTTTATCCAGGTGAGTATTTTTTCTTTCCATGTTGAAAATATAAAGACTAATTTTTAAGGTTGGACTTAACAGTAGTTTATTTTTTTGTAAGAGAATAGGTCTCTGAATATAACAACATACCCACAATTTGCCACTTCAACTCGAACTATGCATAGAGGTTTGAAACCATCAATATTTCCTACAAGTTAATAGCATGACAAGATTGTGGGATTATTAGCATAACAAAAATTTTAATATTTTTTAGTTATTTCATATATATACATATATATATATATTTAGAATTATCGTTTGTCAGCTCTAGTTTGGTGAATGATGACTGGAAAGAATTCGCCTTTGAAAATACGCTGTTACAAAAATCTGTTTCGGAAAAGTGCGTCTTAAAATTTTGATTAATTGCTTTTTGATTTGAGTGAAGTGTGTCGTGTTTCGAATTTGCTCTTTGAATAATTTTCGTATTGATTAACTATTTCGTAACGATTTCTTCACAAATCTTAATTCGGTTCTTCGTATAAATTTTAAAAGTGATAAATTTCAATCTTTAATGAATTCGATTCGTGATCTTCGTGTTAAAGAAATTTAAAGCTTTTAGAAGAATTCGTTTTTTGTGACTTGACTTAAACTATTATCGGTAGGGAGTTAGGTTGAAGCATATTTCGTTTTCATAGCGCGTTCGTTTAAACTATTTGCTCGAGTAAATTTCGGAATTGCGCCAGAGAACGGAAGTGCGTGGTAACTGGACTTTTTTGCCTTTAATAGAACTACAATCAGCTTGAACTTCTAGAGAAAGAAATTAATAATTTCAACTTTAGACTGAAGAGATCAAAAATTTCTTCAAGAAAACTGCTTCAAATTTGTGTCATCTTAATAAGGTATGTTTTCTTTTAAGTCTAATTTCTCTGGAACTTGAGCTGACGTTCGATTACTTTAAATAAAGTTTAAGCTGAATATATATATATAGTATATATATATATATATATATATATATATATATATATATATATATATATATATATATATATATATATATATATATATATATATATATATATATATATATATATATATATATATATATATATATATATATATATATATATATATATATATATATATATATATATATATATATATATATATATATATATATATATATATATATATATATATATATATATATATATATATATATATATATATATATATATATATATATATATATATATATATATATATATATATATATATATATATATATATATATATATATATATATATATATATATATATATATATATATATATATATATATATATATATATATATATATATATATATATATATATATTATATATATATATATATATATATATATATATATATATATATATATATATATATATATATATATATATATATATATATATATATATATATATATATATATATATATATATATATATATATATATATATATATATATATATATATATATATATATATATATATATATATATATATATATATATATTATATATATATATATATATATATATATATATATATATATATATATATATATATATATATATATATATATATATATATATATATATATATATATATATATATATATATATATATATATATATATATATATATATATATATATATATATATATATATATATATATATATATATATATATATATATATATATATATATATATATATATATATATATATATATATATATATATATATATATATATATATATATATATATATATATATATATATATATATATATATATATATATATATATATATATATATATATATATATATATATATATATATATATATATATATATATATATATATATATATATATATATATATATATATATATATATATATATATATATATATATATATATATATTCTCCATATTATAATAGCAAAAATCAAATATTCATCAGATGGTGCATAAAATATGAGAAAAATAACCTTTTTTTAAGATTAAGAACATAAAAATAGACAGGTGCAAGCTACACTGGCTTATCAAGACTATCCCAGTCAAAGATGAAATGTGGCAGTTTATATTTGAATTGCTTGTCTCAGATTTAAATTTTTGCCGCAATTCAAAGAGCTATGATTTTCAAGTTCCTAGTCCCATTGAATGGTATTCAAGAAATATTCTAAATTTGACATAGTCTCTATTTTTCTAATCTAACATTTGTAACTTATTTTCAGATAATGCTGGTTTATGTTCTAATTTGAATTAACATAAATTAAATTAGGCATAATTAGCATCTTTTTAGTTTGTTACTTCCAGAGTTAAAAAAATTAAATAATAAATAGTTGGTGAATAACTTACTCTCTTCTTGACTAGATAGCAAAGATTTTGACATCACCATAAAATGTATCTCAATAATTTTTGGGAAAGTGAAAATAACCCATTATAACTATGCCTTTTTCCTTAATGCTGTTAATGGCTTATTCTTATATGTTGTTATATCCAAATTCATGATTAATTGCTGCCGCTTATTACATGTCACCATTATATATTATTTCCATACAATTTTTAAATTGATATTTAATTTGACCTTGAATTCAACTTTTCCAAATTCTGAATATTGTAATTTGAAGTCAAAATGTATCCTACAGTGTTTTAAACATAAAGAAGTGTGGAAAATTATTTTTTTCACAT
Organism: Armadillidium nasatum; assembly: GCA_009176605.1. Classification (NCBI taxonomy): domain Eukaryota; kingdom Metazoa; phylum Arthropoda; class Malacostraca; order Isopoda; family Armadillidiidae; genus Armadillidium; species Armadillidium nasatum. The sequence continues at coordinate 5,004 of SEYY01011589.1, read as the reverse complement.
TTAA
>SEYY01011588.1:15000-21024 GCA_009176605.1 Armadillidium nasatum | reverse complement strand
TCACATACAAACAGTGTTGTGTAACAATAGGAACCTTATTTCGAAATCATTCAAACTTGAAAAAGAGAATAACTTCAACTCAAAGAGATAAAAAAGGTGTCGAGAATTGCCTCATCTTTCGGTCAGACCCACTTTTTCCCTTTCTCAACATACATTAGAATCTATTGCCCGTCAAACAGTAATAATATACATACACACACACACACTCATCGACACACTCACACACTCATCGACACACGCACACACACGCACCATCAAACACACAAAACACAACATATATATATATATATATAATATATATAATATATATTATACTATATATATATATATATATATATATATATATATTATATGCAAGACTGTATGATTGAATATTACATTAATGTCTTCAAAAAAAAAAAGTGATTATAATAATTTGACGAGACGTAAATGAGTTTTTTTTGTCATTTAATTCTTTTCGAAGTAGTTAACATTCCGTGCATTCAATATTCATCAAATAAGTAAAAGTTTGAATTAAATTCCATGCACAAATTACAGAGAGAGAGAGAGAAAAAAAAATGAATAAAAAAGAATTGAAAAATAATTACAATAAAGTTCGAAATCGGTGGCATTTGTAATTATCTCTCAAACTCTCTTTTCATATATTTGCAATGGATTAATTTTATTTCTCGATAACAGGCGAAAAAGTCGGCTTTATAAATACCGATAGCAAAAAATTTTCTTTTCAAATATAAATATAGAGAAAATTACGCTTTCATTTTTTAACTCTCCTCGTAATTAGAAGGCGCTACACGAATTGATTTTCCTTTTTTTGTTTATACAAAGAGAAGCAATATGTTTGGAGATCATTAAGCACTTGACAAAGTTTTAAACCTTGTCACCAAAGTGCTCATTATATTTACTAATAGGTAAGAAGAACTTTTTATTTCAAAATGATTTATGCACCAAGGATATTATTACCAACGCAAATCATTATGAATTTTACATTAACACAAACGACGTTTCACACGATGTCTCAAATGTACTTCAACAAAATAAGGGAATAAAATACTCTATATATATAATTTTAGGAAAAAATTTTAATAAAAGAAAACCTTAGATTAAATTACTATATTTAAAATTAACGATAAAAATAAGGTTAGGTTAGGGTTAGATAAACTAATTCAACTAGTTCTGGTTAGGTTGGGTTGTGTTAGGCAAAGTTAATGAAAATTTTATATTAATAATTATAAACCGACGTTTTTATAAATTATTTAGATTAAGTTTTGGATTAGGTTAGATTTGCTAGTGTTTGGCCTCTTAAGACTAGTTTAGGATGTCCAAGTTAGGAAAATTTATACATCATGAATGTCTCCTATTGATTGCCAAAATATAACTGACTAACAGCTCACTCTCGTATATATATTTTTTCCTATTTTTAAGTCATAGACAAGAAAACTAAACTAAAAATATAAAAAAAATAAAAAAATTAATACACATGAATAAAAAATATGCAGGTGGGACCATTCAGGAAGTGACAATTTCATATGCATTATATATATTATATATATATATATATATATATATATATATATATATATATATATATATATATATATATATATATATATATTATTATATATATAATATATAGTAATATATATATAAATATATATATATATATATATATATATATATATATATATATATATATATATATATATATATATATATATATATATATATATATATATATATATATATATATATATATATATATATATATATATATATATATATATGAATAATTTAATAATTCCTAATCAGTTAATCAGGAGAGGAGCAACCCTTTCACATATGTTTGTATGCCATTCATTAAATATAAAATAAGAGCAGATTAAGACCGCATATTAAAGTACCCTTTACCTTTTCGTTGGGACACAGCAGAGTTGCATAATAAATGCTGTAAAGCCAAAGTACTCCTTCGACATTTTTAACATAAGAGAAATATCACTTAATTACATGTGACTGTGACAGGTGACATTTTGTGATATTAAAGTGACGTTTTATAGTGTTTCGGACGACTTGAGCAACTCGTTGCCGAGAAGGGGCGTCAATTTGAATACTTTTAATAAATAACAATGTATAAAAGCTATAATTTAATAACAGAAATTTGAACACTTTGATTAAATAATAATTAGAACGTTATTTATTCAAATATTTACTTAGACTTCAAACAAACATTATTTCTGCTATTAATTCACAAAGTGTTTCTACTTCTTCTCGGAAAACCTTCAATATATATATATATTATATATATATATATATATTATAATATATATATATATATATATATATATATATATATATATATATATATATATATATATATATATATATATATATATATATATATATATATATATATATATATATATATATATATATATATATATATATATATATATATATATATATATATATATATATATATATATATATATATTATATATATATATATATATATATATATATATATATATATATATATATATATATATATATATATATATATATAATATATATATATATATATATATATATATATATATATATATATATATATATATATATATATATATATATATATATATATATATATATATATATATATATATATATATATATATATATATATATATATATATATATATATATATATATACTCTGGTGGGCAAAGGCCAGAGGCCTTCCGATTTCCACAGAGTTGGAGAAACACCTGAAATCTGGCAGTTAATGGCCGACATGTTCTACACGACGTTTAAAAGAGTGCAACTGAAAGGAAGTTGAGAAAACAGATAAAGGGAGTGTGTTCCAGACTTTACCAGTAGAGTATATGTAAAATTGAGCATAGCTGTTAAGTCTGGGATCGGAGAGTTGGATAGCGAAAGGATGAGACTATGTAGAAAATCGTGTCCTCAATGGAAGAGGTATGTGACGTGAGAGTTCAGAAAAGCAGTGTCCGTTGTAATAGCAACAGCATAATGAAAGTGACGCAAAAATTCGATGGGCAGAAAGAGATTGGAGATAGTTAGTAAGAACAAAAGAATTCAAAAGAAGAAAAGCCCTAGATTCCACCTTTTCGAGAAGATATATGCGAGGCGTACTCTATACATGGGAGAGAACCCCTATAAAAAGAAAGCAATTGGTGTGGGGTAATAAACCACGAAGGCACCCCTGAAAAACCCAACCTCTAAGAAATTTGTTTAGAAAGAACAATAATGAGATCTTTCCAAGAAAGAACACAAGAAAATGAAACACTAAGAATACTGAGGACAGATGAAGGTTTGAGTCGAGTGTTTTCGAAGAAGATGTCATAGTTGTGTCGAGTAGAAAGATGAAGGAATTGAGTTTTTGAGACATTGAAAAATATCATGTTTTCTCTGCCTCAATTTGAAACACGAGAAAGATCATTGGTCAGATACTCCAAGTCCACACTTCTTGAGTCAATTGACTCCTGTATACTGCCCTATTATTATTATTATTATTATTATTATTATTATTATTATTATTATTATTATTATTATTATTGTCATAAATAGTAGTATTAGTTATGCAGTATCTGTAATTGTATTGCATTAAAAAAAGTAGTAACAGTTATAAAAACAGCAATTAGAGTTGTTATATATTAGTTATCATTGACTTTGTTTCTACTGTTGTTTTATGCTACAGTATTAAAATTATGAAATCCTTCCCCACCCCACCTCCAAGTACCCCATCAATCCTAATGATTCCCCCACCCTTTATTCAATAAACCCAAAATTAAGTTTATTATTTAAGGTACAAAATGGTACTCGGCGTTTCATTGTAATAGTAAACTAATGAATGAAATTCCCCTCCTTACTTTAAGGAGAAACCATAATATTACTCCTAATTTTATTTGGTCTCACTCTTCAGAAGAGCTCTTTTGTTTCTTTTTTATCATTCATTAAGAGAAACTTTAATGAAACAGTTTTACTTCTGGGGAAAATTTAGCATCAAGACTTTGAGATCTTGCACCCTAAAACTATATATAAAAATATATATATATATATATATATATATATATATATATATATATATATATATATATATATATATATATATATATATATATATATATATATATATATATATATATATATATATATATATATATATTATATATATATATATATATATATATATATATATATATATATATATATATATATATATATATATATATATATATATATATATATATATATATATATATATATATATATATATATATATATATATATATATATATATATATATATATATATATATATATATATATATATATATATATATTATATATATATATATATATATATATATATATATATATATATTTATATATATATATATATATATATATATATATATTATATATATATATATATATATATATATATATATATATATATATATATATATATATATATATATATATATATATATATATATATATATATATATATATATATATATATATATATATATATATATATATATATATATATATATATATATATATAATATATATATATATATATATATATATATATATATATATATATATATATATATATATATATATATATATATATATATATATATATATATATATATATATATATATATATATATATATATAAGAACAAAGAGTAATGAATTTTTCTTAATTATCCGTAAATAAACTTCGAAAAGTTTTCATTAAAAAAACATAAAAAATGATTTCTAGAAACAAACTGTTGATCATTTTGAAGGAGAGTTATTTTAGGTTAAGAAAGAACTATGTGGTAAGAGAAAAGACCACAGAGAAGAGAGAGAGCGAGAGAGAGATAGATAGATAGAGAGAGAGAGAGTTGAGGAAGGAGAGGGGAAACTGATATATAAAAGGTAAAGAGCAAAATGAAGGATATTATAATGAAAAGAAGGATCGAAACGTAAGAACTTAAGAGTGAGAGTGAGTGAGAGAGCGAGGGAACGAGAGAGAGTGAAAAGGAAGGGGAAAAAGGAGTGAGAAAAAGGGAAAGAGAGAGAGAATGAGAGATAAAGGAAAAACAGAAGAGAGAGAGAGAGGTAGAGGGAAGAGAGTGAGAGAGAGAAGGGGGAGAGAGGAATAGGGATAGCGAGAGAGAGAAGGGGAATAGAAAATGAGAGGGAAAGGTGAGTGGTAAAGGGAATTGAGAAAGAGAGAGAGAGGAAAGAGAATGGATTTTGTATACCTTTTATTTGTAGCATTGAAAAACGTTACATTCTTAAAATTCGACCAAAAAATCGTTAGAATTTCGTTCTTGTTAAAGCGTGTATGTTTTATTCAGAGAGTTCCTCTACACATTCCGTGGCTTGTCACCATATAATAAAAGCGAAATCAATACATTTGTAAATTTATAAAAGTCATTTTAACTCATTTATTTTTCATTGAATGAAAATTACGAACCAACCAATTTATTTTAGCCTTAATAAACATATAAATAATTTTTCCTTTATGAAAGAAAGAAAGAAAGAGCGAACGAAATGTAGGAAATCAATTTCAAAATATTGAAATTAGTTTGTTGCACGAGTTCGATGTTATTAATGGTTACAGTCACTTCCATCACGCTACTCTCTCCCTCTATATACCTTCCCAATATAGACTATATATATATATTATATATATATATATATATATATATATATATATATATATATATATATATATATATATATATATATATATATATATATATATATATATAGAGAGAGAGAGAGAGAGGAGAGAGAGAGAGAGAGAGAGAGAGAGAGAGAAGAAGAAACAGGAGGGGGAAATACAGAGAAAGAAAGAGAAAGAAGAGGAAGAGAGAGAGAGAAATAAAAATTAATTTAAAATTAAATATGAAATATTAAATATTAAAAATTCTAAATATTTAGAGCAAATGAAGAATAGATGTAAATGTTTTCTCCTGAAGTTGAAAGATGAAATATCTCCTACAA
>SEYY01011588.1:7500-10000 GCA_009176605.1 Armadillidium nasatum | reverse complement strand
AATAGAAAAGTTAGGAGGTGTCTTTGAGAGGGAGATTTCTAGAAGTTGAGTTTTTAAAGAGTTGAATTTCACAAGGTTGAGACGACCCCACTGGGAATTCTATCCAGATCTGCAAGAATGGAATCGGAAAGATGAAGACGAGAGGCAACTCTAGATGCAAAGGAAGGAGCAGATTTGAAATGAGTAGAAGAATGGAGGTTGAGTCATCGGCATATGAATGAACAGGGTTAGATGAACAGCTAAGAAGATCATTAATGAAAAGTAAGAATAGAGTAGGAGATAAGACAGAACCCTGAGGAACACCACTATTGATAGGAAAGGAAGAAGAAGTCGCTCCATCAACAACAGCTGAAATGGAGCGATTAGAAAGAAAGCTAGACATAAGTAAGCAAGAGAAGGAGGAAACCCAAAGGAGGGGAGCTTGGAAAGCAGTGACGCATGCCATACCCGGTCAAATGCCTTAGATATGTCAAGCGCCACCACACAAGTCTCCCCATGATCCCTAGGGCAGAAGACCATAAATCTGTGAGATAGAAAGTATATCACCAGTAGACCTCGAACGTCGAAAGCCATACTGATGATCAGAAGAAGAATGAGATTCCAGATGATCCAAGAAGTGAGAGTTGAGAAGGGTTTCAAAGATCTTAGACAGAATACAAGTGAGAGCTATAGGGCGATAGTTGGAAGGATCAGAGCGGCTACCCTTTTTCGGAATAGGCTGGACCAATGCGTGCTTCCAACACTGAGGGAAAGTATTAGTATTGAGGCATAGAGAGTAGAGTTGAACGAGGGAGGAGCAAGCTCAGAAGCACACTCCCTTAAAACACGGGGAGGAATGCCATCCGGGCCGCTTGCCTTCCTTACGTTCATAGATTTCAGAAGCCCATGTACCTGATCAAATGTAATCACAGGTAAAGTCATGGGACCTCTGAGAGGAGAAGAAGTAGGAGGAGGGTTGCTAGGAGTCATCCAGTAGAGAGGAGAATAGGAGGCCGAAGAGATTAGCCTTTTCAGTTGGAGTGTTAGCAACAGAGCCATCAGAGCGAATAAGAGGAGGAAAGGAAGATTTACAGAAGTTGTTAGAGATGTTTTTGGCAAGAGGCCAGAAAGATTTATCAGTAGGAGAGTTTAGGAGCTCCGCACACCTTCTTTTAGTGAAAGCCTGCTTTGCTCGTCGAAGAATATCCCTGCAACGATTCCGAGCAGAATGAAAATTAGCAAGAGTGATAGGAGAAGGAGAGTTTTTCCACTCTCGATACGCGATGTCTCTAGCCTGAATGGCAAGAGAGCAGGCACGATCGAACCATGGATTTTGCGGAGAAAAAGATTTAGTTGAAGAAGGAATGAACCTGCTCATCCCATCAACGATTACAGCCCCCACCTTATCAGCGGAGACTGACGCGTCTTCAGAGACAAAGCAGTCCATCCAAGGATAGTTAGCATAGAAGCAACGCAAAGCCTCCCAGTCAGCCCGATCAAAGTGCCAGAAGATACGCTTAGGGCAGGGTGGAGCAGTTGGAGAGAAAGCTTGAAAATTAAGAGTAATTAGGTTGTGGTCAGATTTACCAATAGGTGCGAAGACAGCGTATTTATAGAGAGAAGGACTAGTAGTGAAACATAAGTCAAGAGTGTTTAAGAATTGGTTAGGACGATCCGGAATGTGTGTTGGTTCTTTAATCAGTTGCTCCAGATCGTTGAGAATGCTGAATGATTCGGCCTCCTCCCCTCCTGGATCAGTATGAGAGGAACCCAACCATTCAGTGTTGTGTACATTGAAATCCCCTAAATAGAGGACCTCAATATTTGGATGTGAAGACGTAACAGTCTCGTGAGAAGTAGTAGATATTCAAAAAAGGAGGAAAAATATGTTCTATTAGGAGAACAGTAGCAGAAACACAAGATTATCGTAGTGGTAGGAAGAAGATTTTAAGCCACAGAACCTCGAAGTTAGGAGATTATATGTATATATAAATATATATATATATATTATTATATATAATATATAATATATATATATATATATATATATATATATATATATATATATATATATATATATATATATATATATATAGGCCAGACTGCACTTTAGCCTCCATAAATATCTTCAAAACTACTAATTTTACATTAAAAATGATTATATTTTTGAAATCCTTATGGAATTTTAGGGAAGGAAAATTGGGAAATAAAAATAAATTCTTATAATAAACTTTATTACATAAATAAATTTTACCTCTTTCTAAGCCTCGCAAGAATCGTACGCCTGGCAATGTCATTTTTTAAAATTTTTTTAGAAATTGGAAAACATGGGAAATACCCCAAATCGTCTTCAGGAAAAGTAGTCTACAGTATCATCATCACTCACGGGTAGGGGAGTACGGGGGGCAGAGCCCCCCGTAGACAAATGCTCGTTTTTTTTACATGTTCTACTTTTTAGTTATGAACTTATCGTACATTTTTTAATATTTTTTTTCCATTATTTTTAAAAAAATTTTTTTAT
>SEYY01011586.1:5000-7500 GCA_009176605.1 Armadillidium nasatum | reverse complement strand
ACAAATTTAAAACCTGCAATATTGTTATATATATTTTCGTTATCAAGAGCTGTTAAAAGTTTACGTGATATTTTATCTACCATCCCCAATGTGTTTTTAACATGTAAAATAACACACTAGTTTATTATACTAGAAAAATTTCCATTTTAATCTTATATGGTGTACATGTGTGTGTGTATAATACGCGATTAAAATGGAAGTAATATGTAAATAGTGTGTTTTATTTTATGCGTTAGTAACACGTTTGGTGATAAGAGTGCTAAAAAAAACTTACATGGTGTGTGTATAATACGCAATAAAAAAGTTAATAATATTTAAATAGCGTGTTTCATTTTATGCGTTAATAACACGCTGGTGATAAAAGTATTAAAACACTAAATCACATAAAACACTTTTTTTTTTGTGTAGTTTCTCAAAACACTTTGAAATACGTCTTCAAAATCAGCCATAAAAATTTAACCAGAAATCCAATATTTATATAGAGATAAATTTCTTAATTATTTACCATGTATACAAATGAAAGGAACGCTTCGCTCTCGTAATGCAAGAACTATTAATCATTTCTAGGTGACCTCGTTTCATTAAAGGAAGCTTCAATGTGAGGTTCTCATTTCATATTCTCGTCCTTTGTGTCTATAGTGATATTTGAATGGAATAAGATCTTAATTGTGTAATTACAAGGTTTTGCTCTGCCACAGTTTGCCTGAATTGTTCTTTGGTTTTAACCATATAAGGTTTGTTTCACTATATTCTATGACTTTATTCTTGATTGTTGACTTTGTGAAATTCTATATATATATATATATATATATATATATATATATATATATATATATATATATATATATATATATATATATATATATATATATATATATATATATATATATATATTCATCAGAGAAAATCTTTCTATTCGTTTTAAACTCTTTTGTTTACTATTTCACACTATCTCCATTTTGCACTTCAGTTTACCTCTATTTTCATACAGAAGAATAAAATTTTTAATTTTTTTTTTTGTAGTTTTTTTTTTTTTTTAACAATGCTTTTTCGAATTCAATTCTAAAATCCTTTTTCTATTTCTTCTCTTCTCTCTCTCTCTCTCTCTCTCTCTCTCTCTCTCTCTCTCTCTCTCTCTCTCACTCTCTCTCTTCATCTCTCTCTCACTAAAATATAAAAGCTATTCTAAATATGCTTCCTTTAATTTTCATCTTTAAGGGATATGGAATTCAAGGGCTAAATTCTGCAATGGAATGTATAGGAAAGTATTTTAAACTTTCCACATGTTAGGTAAATCTTGCGTTCGCATATTCACGTACACGCTCAACCACACACATATACACTCGTGAAACATATATATATATATATATATATATATATATATATATATATATATATATATATATATATATATATATATATATATATATATATATATATATATATATATATATATATATATATATATATATATATATATATATATATATATATATATATATATATATATATATATATATATATATATATAATCAACATGTCTGAATTTGTATATATTTGTTTTATGATGAAGATAAATTAAGTATTAAATGTTTTCTTTTATTTATTAAACTAATTATGTTACTATGGTTATTTTGTATAAAGAGTAAACAGCCTGTCAGAATTTGGGAGAAATGCTTCGATCTCACAATGAGTTATTGTCTGCGTCAGTGGGAAGTCAGGGTAGTTACCATGTAAATACCCATTGGTAGAAATAAAAGAAAGACATGCCAGTGCCCCATGGGGCAGGAATTTTCATAAACAGTTTAGGGACCGTTAATATAAAGAAAGGTACCACTAAGGTCATAATAATGAAAAAAAAACATTATCACTATAAAATTGTGGTAAATCTAATTTAAAAGATATTATTATATTAATTAATTAATTAAAGGTGTGCCCAAATGAAGGTAATTTGCCGATATAATTAAATACCATTGATAGAGTTAATTACATAATTGTTGCGTAATTAACTGTCTATTGTCCGTTTTTGTAATAAGGTAGTTAATTTTTATTCAAGTCTATTCTTGTACCTAAAGCCTTCGTAGAATATATATATATATATATATATATATATATATATATATATATATATATATATATATATATATATATATATATATATTATATATATATAGGTACTCTTTACCTAGGATCGCAAGATTTGGTTGATTGTTCACTCCTAACACATAAAAAAAACTAGATACCGTATTCAGTTTAATAAACAAACATACTTATTTTAATATCCTTATATTATCATCATAATATATATATATATATATATATATATATATATATATATATATATATATATATATATATATATATATATATATATATATATATATATATATATATATATATATATATATATATATATATATATATATATATATATATATATATATATATATATATATATATATATATATATATATATATATATATATATATATATATATAT
>SEYY01011584.1:22500-25000 GCA_009176605.1 Armadillidium nasatum | reverse complement strand
TCATCAATAACCACTAGAAGATAACGTTTGCGAGACCCAGGTGAACAAGGAAGCGGGCCCTTGAAATCAACACTAAGGCGATCGAATGGGTGAAGTGCATGTATAAGATTGGGAACATCGGGTCGATAGAACTGTGGTTTTAGGCGACAGCAGGTAGAGCAAGAAAAGGGAAAAGTAGTAGAAAAGGGAATATTCCTAGTTCTTAAATAATGCGAGAAACGAGCAACACCGGGATGGCACAATCTACTATGAAGTGAGGCAAGACTCTCAGTACTGTGAGTAGCTGAACACAAAGGTCTAGATAAGGCGTCAGCAGCCTGGTTAAGACTTCCAGGACGATGTATAATCTCGAATTTATAGGGAAGAAGTTCTAACCTCCAACGTGCCAATTTCTCGTTTTTAATCTTGCTCTTATGTGACATGTCGAACATAAACGAGACGGATTTCTGGTCAGTAATCAAAGTGAACGGACGAGGCAACAAATAATGCCTCCAATGTCGAATAGCTTCGATGATGGCGTACGCCTCTTTTTCAAGAGAACAATGTCCCCTCTCCGAAGGGGACAAAGATCGGGAGAAGAAGGCTACAGGGCGGCCTTCCTGATTTAGGGTAGCAGCGATTGCTTCGTCAGATGCATCCGTTTCCAATACGAAGGGTAGAGTGTCATCAACATGGGAGCGAACTGCATTCAGGATTGCGTTTTTCAGAACAGAGATGGCCTCTATCGCTGGAGTAGTTAATGGGAAAACAGCATTAATAAGAGGTCGGAGTTTATGAGAATAACGAGGAATCCAGCGTGAGTAATATGCGAAAAGACCCAAGAGTCTGGAGAGCGATTTTGCGTTGGATGGAATAGGGAGGTCTAAAAGTGGCTGCATACGTGAAGGGTCAGGACGAAGCTTCCCATATGATATCTCATAACCGAGGATGCGTATAGAAGTGAGCGAAAATTGACATTTCTCATGACTAAAAGTCATATTAAAACGTTTAGCACAATCCAAAAAACGAGAAAGATTCCGGTCATGTTCTTCTTGGGTGCGACCACAAATAGTCACATCATCTAGATATGCGAAAGTATCAGTTAATTCATGTTCTTTAATGAACTCGTCGATAACCCTCTGAAAGCAGGACACGCCATTAGTGAGGCCAAAACTAAGGCGACAGAATTGATAGAGTTTCCCATCAGCTTCGAAAGCAGTAAAAGGCTTGTCATCAGGATGAAGAGGTACACAGTGGTAAGCACTTCTGAGATCCACAGAGCTATACACTTTATAAGAAGCGATTTTGTTGGCCAAAGTATCCAGAGATGGGAGGGGATAAGCATCAAGATAGGTGTAGCGATTTACAGTAGCAGAGTAGTCTATGACCATTCTCTTTTTCTTTTTACCTTGCCCTTGATTAACAATATGAATCTGAGCACGCCAGGGAGAATTGCTTGGCTCGATAATTCCTTCAGACAGCAGTCGTTGTATCTCATCCTTAATAAATAAAACGTCAGAAGAACTGTACTTCCTAGATTTCACAGCAATAGGTCTACAATCTGGAGATAAGTTGGAAAAGATTCTTGGGGGAAGTATCTGAAAAGGAGTCAGAGCACAAACTTCCAAGTGTTTTTTAGTTCCTCCAAAAGAGAGTTTAAGGGACGAATGTTGCTTCAGAAAAGGTATACCCAGAATTACATCAGTACAACAGTTGGGCATAACGAGGAAACGCTCATCATACTCTCTGTCATCGATAGTAAAGTGAATATGGCAACAAGAAGAGACAGAAGATGTCCACGAAGAGGAAGCCATTGCAATAGTTCCCACGTAAGGAGTTGTAGGCAGGCTCAATCTAGAGACAAGACAATGGGACACAAAATTCTCTGAGCTACCAGTATCGATAAGAGCTCGAACTTCATGGTTCGAGATGGTGATACTCAAGGATGAGGATTGTAATCCAGGAGGAAAAGTTGAAGCAGATGTCGTGAACGAGTACACCTTGGTGAAGGCAGCCACCTCAGGTCTTGATATAGGGGTATTGGTAGATCTGCAAGCCCTCGCAAAATGACCTCTTTTATGACATGAAGAGCATACGGCTCCTCGAGCAGGGCAAACAGCCCGGTCATGGGTAGGTCTTTTTCCACAGAAAAAACATGGTCGTTTTTGCGAAGTAGTGACCAATGCTGCGGCTTCCACATCTTCATGGCCTAGCAGTGAAGGAAGGTGGAACGGGAGAGGAGACTATTGCAAGATTTCCTGGAGCTTCATAAGTCATAGGCATCTTGATGAGCTAGCTCCAGTGCACGAGCTTTATCAATTGCACTCTCAAGGGGCAATTCACGAAATTCCAAAAGTCGCGTTCTGACATGGGGGGATTTCAGGCCGGATATAAAAGAATCTCTGATATACTCATTCCTATAAGTGGAAGCAGTTACATCTCGAAAAGCACAATCAATACTCAGACGCTGTAACTCTCTAGCATATTCATCAATAGATTCCTGAGGGAGTTGCTTTCGAGT
>SEYY01011584.1:5000-17500 GCA_009176605.1 Armadillidium nasatum | reverse complement strand
AAAGGTTTTCTTCCCTATGAGAAAAATGAAACGACATAATTTTTATACTTAGAATGGTTTATCTTTTCAGTATAGAAAATATGATGAAAAGAAGAAGGGAATAAATGTAAAATGAATTTGTGAATAGATGTTGAATAAAATATTGTTGTAAATGAATGTTTCTATGCATAACTGATATATATATATATATATATATATATATATATATATATATATATATATATATATATATATATATATATATATATATATATATATATATATATATATATATATATATAATATAATGAAATTCATTATAAATGGTCGGAACATACCGGAGAGAAACAATAAATCCTTTGTTTTTTTTTCTTTAAACAGTTATTTTAAATTCCAAAAAATATCTATCAGCGATTCGGGATATTTCTAATTCACACCTTCAGGATATATAAAAGTTATCAAAGTTATTTCATAGCAGAAATGAACACAGATAATTCACTCTTATTTGATGAAAGAATAAAACAATGATAATTCAATGTCAGAAAGTATTTTCAGAAAAACACAGGGGGAAAGCACAGTCAAAAGAGATGTAACTGGAAGAGACCTATGTCTTTGCTAAGAGATAGTTTGAGCTTGATGATATATAAGGATTCTAAGATTTTTGAATTGGTTGGTTTGAGTAATAATGGAGAAATTATTAAGGCCTATAGGATGATCTTTATATGGATGTGATATCTAATACTGTAGGGGTTAGGTGATGTGAAAAAATTTCCTGTTCTGGCTAAGTGATCTCTTTATGTATATATATAATATATATATATATATATATATATATATATATATATATATATATATATATATATATATATATATATATATATATATATATATATATATATATATATATATATATATATATATATATATATATATATATATATATATATATATATATATATATATATATATATATATATATATATATATATATATATATATATATATATATATATATATATAATATATATATATATATATATATATATATATATATATATATATATATATATATATATATATATATATATATATATATATAATATATATATATATATATATATATATATATATATATATATATATATATATATATATATAATATATATATATATATATATATATATATATATATATATATATATATATATATATATATATATATATATATATATATATATATATATATATATATATCTTTATAAAAGTCAGACAGTTGATTGTCATATAAATTTAAAAGTATTATGAATGCTTTTGTGCTTGTTGAATTCATCTAAATATTTCACATGATATATATATATATATATATATATATATATATATATATATATATATATATATATATATATATATATATATATATATATATATATATATATATATATATATATATATATATATATATATATATATATATATATATATATATATATATATATATATATATATATATATATATATATATATATATATATATATATATATATATATATATATATATATATATATATATATATATATATATATATATATATATATATATATATATATATATATATATATATATATATATATATATATATATATATATATATATATATATATATATATATATATATATATATATATATATATATATATATATATATATATATTATATATATATATATATTTTTATATATATATATTTGATATTTGACACTCACCTCACCTTCTCAAAGCACATTCAAAATACCACCTCAGCCGCAAACAGAAAACTCATCATCCTCAAAACAGTGGCCAATACAGACATAAACAACAACATACAAACCTCAATTGCAATCTACAAACAATTTATACGCCCCACCATACCACCTTCCCTGTCTGGCACCCTCTGCTCTCCGACCAAAACTTAACGACACTCCAAATAACGCAAAATAAAGCCCTTCGCACCATCACCGGCTGCACACGCACAACCCCTCAACAACACCTACATAACGAAACCAAGATACTACCTATAAGGAATCACCTCGAAATGATAGGCACCCAATTTTACGCAAAAACGCGTCTACCCACACACCCATGTCACAATACTCTCCTCCAACCTACCCCACAGAGACTAACACACCCTCCATCGTCCACCGGCGCCTTTTACAAACAGATCCTAAATCACATTCCCCCTCCTCCCCCCAATACCACAACAACCTAACATTTACACACTCAACTAACACATTCATACTTGATCAACAGACCCTCAAACAACACACTAAACGAACCCCCCCCCCCGAAATAAACCCCGACTTCAACAACCTCCCAAGACACTTACAAACCTCACTTGCAAGATTGAGATGCGGGCACCACCCAAACCTACAACATTACAAACACAAATTCAAAATAAACTAGGCAGCATCTCCCACCTGTACTAGATGCGGAATGGCCCCGGAGACCGTGAAACACTTTCTATTACGCTGTCCTTCCAACTCTCGCCCCAAAATCTTCTGGGGCATCACTTCTTTGAAGGATCTCTGGACGAGACCGACTGCGGCAGGAAGCTTCATTAGCTAAGTGTGGCCGCCTCAACATGGGGTGGTCAGGGGGTGAGAAGGTAAAAAAAAAAAAAAAGGTATATATATATATATATATATTAGTGATGGCATCCGCATCCGCATCCGCATGCGCGGATGCGGAACATCCGCGCAAAAATCAACATCCGCATCCGCATCCGCATCCGCATTTTCGAAAATTCAACATCCGCATCCGCATCCGCATCCGCACTTTCAAAAATTCAACATCCGCATCCGCGTATCCGCACTTTCGAAAATTCAACATCGGCATCCGTTTTAAAATCAACATCCGCATTCCGCATCCGCACTTCTCCAAAATTCTTTATCCGCATCCGCATCCGCATCCGCAAATTTGAAAATATGACATCCGATCCATCACTAATATATATATATATATATATATATATATATATATATATATATATATATATATATATATATATATATATATATATATATATATATATATATATATATATATATATATATATATATATATATATATATATATATATATATATATGCGAATTGTAGATCAAGAGTGAGGGTGAAGAGAGAACTATCGGATTGGTTTAGCATAGGAGTGGATTGAGACAGGGGTGTGTAATATCTCCATGTTATTTAATCTATTGATGAATGGTTTACTTAGAAAAATGGAGAGAGAAGGGAAGAGTAGTACGTTGAGAAATATGGAGGGTGAATGTGAAGTGAATGTTTTACTTTTTGCAGATGATGCTTCATGTGTTGGTGGCAGAATCTGGAGAAAAGATGAGAATACTTGTGAGAGAGTTTGAAGGGAAATGTGCAAACACAGATTGAAATTCAATCCAGCGAAGAATAAAGTTATGAGGATTGGAGGTGGGGATGAGGAAATGTGGAGGGAGGAATTGGTTTGTAGAAGTGTGAGAATGGAAACTTGAGTGTTGGGTAGAAGGTAAGGGTGGGACGGAAAAAGGAATAAAGAACAGAGTGGTAGAAGGAATGAAAGTATTGGGAGGCCTAAGAAAAGTATGGAAGAAAGGAAAAATTTCGAAAGAAATAAAGATAAGAATGTTTGAATGTATGTGTTCACCTTCTGTATTGTATGTGTGTGAAACATAGACGATAAGTGCTCTGTCGAGAAAAAGTTTCAATATCTTTGAGATGAAAGATTTGAGAGCGATATTTAAATTGAGAAGGATTGATAGGATAAGAAATGAAAGAATAAGGGAGATGTGTAAATGGAAGAAGGGTGTAATTGATAGAGAGGAGGAGGATGTGCTAAAATGGTTTGGACATATGTGAAGAATGAAAGAGAACAGAATGGGTAGCAAGGTACGTAGATCCGATGTAGATAGGGGAAGGGTAGGGAGGGGAAGGGAAGGCCGAAGTGGAGATGGATGGATGGAGTGAGAGTGATTTTGATGGAAGGAATTTGAGTTTAGACGAGGGTAGAAGATTTGTGGAGACAGAGATGGAGGGAGGTGGTTGAAAGCGTTGAAAGGTAAGAATAGTTATGTTTGTAATGGAATTGTGGCGGGCACCACCTCACGAAAGTGGGAAAGGTGATAGTGATATATATATATATATATATATATATATATATATATATATATATATATATATATATATATATATATATATATATATATATATATATATATATATATATATATATATATATATATATATATATATATATATATATATATATATATATATATATATATAAATAACATATATCGCATATATATAAAATTAACATATCCGCATCCGCATATCCGCATCCTCATCAAAATTAACATCCGCATCCGCATTCGCATCCTCATCAAAATTAACATCCGCATCCGCATCCGCATCCGCACTTTTGGAAAATTCAACATCCGCATCCGCATTTCCGCACTTTCGAAAATTCAACATCCGCATCCAAAATTTGACGAAAAGTCATCGCATCCGCATCCGCATCCGCATCCGCACTTTCAAAATTCAACATCCGCATCCGCATCCGCATCGCAAATTGGAAAAATATGACATCCGATCCATCACTATATATATATATATATATATATATATATATATATATATATATATATATATATATATATATATATATATATATATATATATATATATATATATATATATTATATATATATATATATATATATATATATATATATATATATATATATATATATATATATATATATATATATATATATATATATATATATATATATATATATATATATATATATATATATATATATATATATAATATATATAATATAATTTAAAACTAAATACTAAAACATAACTCCTAAAGAGAAATAATTTCCACCTTTTTCAATTAAGAAAATAATAATTAATTCAAATAAATTCTATTATTTTAAATTTAAACAAAAATATAAAAAAATAAAAAAAAAAAAAAAAAAAAAAAATGCACAAAAAATTAAAATATTGAAAAATTTTACAAAAAAAAAAAAGTATTAAGTAATATAATAATAATAATAATAATAATAATAATAATAATAATAATAATAATAATTATAGTAACAGTAACAATGACAATGATAATAAATACACTGCAGATAAATATTGAGAGACAATAGAAAACAAAAAGGCAATTAAAAATAGAATTATAAATAAAAACAAAAATAAAAATTCTAAATAAAACAAAATAACAAAAAAATAACTAACCAGAAACAAAAACAAATTAAAACAGGAACGAAAAAATAGTCACAATATATGGAGAATACCAGAAGGGACATTGCCATTAAGGGTAGGGGTGAGTTTCTTTATGTAGAATGATTCAAGGATTCTCCTATCAAGGTCAGAAGAAGCAGGGCAAAGAACTCGAAAATCACCAACAGAAATATGGTGACAAGTGGTACAGGAATGATTCCGTATTCCGTATATATATATATATATATATATATATATATATATATATATATATATATATATATATATATATATATATATATATATATATATATATATATATATATATATATATATATATATATATATATATATATATATATATATATATATAATATATATATATTTTAAATCAAAATTTTTCATTATACTGAGCCATCAGAAAGGAGTAACAAATTTAAAAAGAAAGATGAACATCAACGATATAATGGTATAAAGAATAAGCTCTAACTTTCCAATTAATTAGAACATCAGCATCTTACGATAATCTTTAGCGTGAGGCCAATTACGATTTATCCAAGAAACATCACTAGAATATGATACTAAAAAGAAGTTATTATTTACGTCTGGAAGATTTCATCCAGATTATAGAAAGAAGAATTGATATTTTGCAATAGTGAAGCAATAATGTTTTTCTCTACCACCAATTAGCTATTCGGGATAGATTAAAGTTCATTTGGTCCACCAATCAGTTATTTCCTTTCTGAATTTTTTTTGTAATATACAGTATATATATATATATATATATATATATATATATATATATATATATATATATATATATATATATATATATATATATATATATATATATATATATATATATATATATATATATATATATATATATATATATATATATATATATATATATATATATATATATATACATCATTTTGTCTCAACACAACCCAAACCATTCTTTTGTGTGCATCGCTATGTGATTAATTATTGCATTGAATTGGCTTTGGTTTACATATTAAAAAATAACATTAATCAATCTTTCCTCATCAAAACAAGTGCAAAATAATCTATGAAGCTTATATTGATAATTTAAAAGCATTTCCTTTTACGTTTTGTTTTAAATACTCCCAATTTTTATTATGACATATTTACTAAACAGATTTGTTTTAAATTTTAGAAGTTTTTTTTTTTTTTTTTTGAAAAAGTATTTTGTTGTTTATTTTAATAGTGGATAAAATATTCATCAATTTTTAAGAGTTTGAAAGAAATGTAAAAATTTTAAAATAATAATAAAAAAAATTGTATGTTTATAAGTTACTAATGAAATACAATAATTTTCAAAAAAATACCAACTACTGAAATTTTAATGTACGAATAAGAGCTAAAAGTAATCAATTTTAACAAACAAATTCACGTGTATTATTTTGCAAAATCTGAGACAAACTCTTTTTTCATTAATTGTTGTCAATAAAAATTGGAATAAAAAATCTGTCTTAAAAATCATGAATTCGGAAACAACAGAATACATATATATATATATATATATATATATATATATATATATATATATATATATATATATATATATATATATATATATATATATATATATATATATATATATATATATATTGTAAATATAGAAGTGCTTCTACTGAGCTTCATTTTAATTAAAAACAATATAGCAAAAAATGAATTCAACATTGACGATGTTTAGGATCTTTAATTGTACAAGTAATACTTTAAATAATATCAAAGTAAAAATTTATAAAATATCAACGTTTCGGTTTGTAATCCCAAACCATTTTCAAGAATGCTGAAAATTAAATAAATAATAATCAAACAAAAAATGTACAAGAGCGAAAAAAAAACTAGGTAATATAATATTGTAATAACAGTACACAGTAAATACTAAATAAATAAACCAACGTAACAGAATTGAAAGTGAAAATAGACTGGCATTCAAAAGAATAGTATATAAGGAGGTTAAACAACTTAGTTAGCAGAAATGATAAGTTTGTAACTATAAATAAGAAATACTCAGTTCAATATATAGGGTGGAGACGTGAAAACTCTTGCACAGATTTTCTTACTTGTATGTATGTGTGTATGTATATATGTATGTATGTATGTATGTATGTATGTATGTATGTATGTATGTATGTATGTTGTGTGTTTGTGTGTGTATAGGTTTGTGCGACTGTGAGGGTATTAGATTGTGAGTATGTGAGATCTTTCATGTTTCCACTCTATATATTGAACTAATCATTTCTTATATTTAGTTACAAACATCATTTCTACCAACAAATTTTTTTAGCCTCCTTAAATATTATTCTTTTATATACCAGTCTATTTTCGCTTTCAATCCTGTTATGTTGGTTTATTTATATAGTATTTATTGTGTAAAGCGACTGTTACCACAGTGCTGTTACTATAATATTCTATTAATTAGTTTTTTTTTTTCACTCTTGCACATTTTTTGATTTTTTTTTATTACTATTTTTTTAATTTTCAGCATTCTTGAAAATGGTTTGGGATTGCAAAACGAAACGTCTATATTGTTTAAATTATTACTATGATATTATTTAAATTATTACTATGTACGATTAAAGATCTTAAACAGCATCAATGTTGCATTCATTTTTTGCTATATTGTTTTTGATTATATACATATATATATATATATATATATATATATATATATATATATATATATATATATATATATATATATATATATATATATATATATATATATATATATATATATATATATTACTTGATAATAAAAATTTCAGAATGTTTTCAAATTTTTAATGTAAATATGTAAATTTAAGTGAAACTTGAAAAAGAATTTCTATTGATTTGCTCAGCAATTCCGAACATGCAAACAATGCATTGTGTTCCTTTAATTATAAGCTTTTTAATATACTCGTATATATATATATATATATATATATATATATATATATATATATATATATATATATATATATATATATATATATATATATATATATATATATATATATATATATATATATATATATATATATATATATATATATATATATATATATATATATATATATATATATATATATATATATATATATATATATATATATATATATATATATATATATATATATATATATTAGGGATGGAGTGAAGTAT
Organism: Armadillidium nasatum; assembly: GCA_009176605.1. Classification (NCBI taxonomy): domain Eukaryota; kingdom Metazoa; phylum Arthropoda; class Malacostraca; order Isopoda; family Armadillidiidae; genus Armadillidium; species Armadillidium nasatum. The sequence goes on along the minus strand of SEYY01011584.1, from coordinate 9,077 downwards.
CGGTATCGGTATCGGTATCGGTATCGGTATCGGCAAGTATCGGCATATTTTCCGATACTGGTATCGGTATCGGTATCGGTATCGACCTTTTCAGTATCGGTAAAATTTTTGGATAAGAGTAAAGTATCGGTATCGGTATCGGTATCGGTAGTAGTATCGGCATATTTTCCGATACCGATACCGGTATCGGTATCGGTATCTGGTAATTTTTAGGTATCGGTATCGGTATCGGTATCGGTAAAAATTTTGGTATTGCTCCATCCCTAATATATATATATATATATATATATATATATATATATATATATATATATATATATATATATATATATATATATATATATATATATATATATATATATATATATATATATATATATATATATATATATATATATATATATATATATATATATATATATATATATATATATATATATATATATATATATATATATATATATATATATATATATATATATATATATATATATATATATATATATATATATATATATATATATATATATATATATATATATATATATATATATTATTTAAACACCCCACAGAAAATAAAAACAAAAATTAAAATTGGAGCAAGGCTTTCAAATTGATAGCCACCCTTCCTCTTTCAGGCTCTAGTTTATTATTCATAATAATAAACTAGAGCCTGAAAGAGGAAGGGTGGCTATCCCTTCGAAAGCCTTGCTCCAATTTTAATTTTTTGTTTTTATTTCCTGTGGGGCGTTTTACTGTCTAAAATTTTACACGGTTATAGTGTTTTATCTATCTATCTATCTATCTATATATCATATATATATATATATATATATATATATATATATATATATATATATATATATATATATATATATATATATATATATATATATATATATATATATATATATATATATATATATATATATATATATATATATATATATATATATATATATATATATATATATATATTATATATATATATATATATATATATATATATATATATATATATATATATATATATATATATATATATATATATATATATATATATATATATATATATATATATATATATATATATATATATATATATATATATATATATATATATATATATATATATATATATATATATATATATATATATATATATATATATATATATATATATATATATATATATATATATATATATGGTGGAAGAACGGATATCTCCTGTGAATAAAAACCTTAAATTCGTCAACGGTTTGTGGTCGATGAGTGTAAATTCGATATTTAAATAGACCCACATAAAGCAATCACAAGAAGTAAAGCCAGAGGGCCCCAACATAGCCATACAAAGAGATCAGCCGATTTGGAAACCCAAAACTTGCAATGAAATTTGTTTTGAATGTGCTGTAACTCCATCAGAAATAACGCACTGGTTCCCCAATCTCAGAATGTCCGAGTTGGTGGCCTTAAAATGTTTTCGAGTATATGAATGTGATGGAAAGATGCTACGTTAGCAGAAACACCATTCTTATAAGAAATAATGACACATGAGCCCATGATATTAACTTCGGCAACAAAACACTACTCAGTTACTCTCTCTGAGTGCAAAAGTCTTTCGTGTAGCATGTGAGGAAACTGAAAATGTTTCAGAATAATCTCTCATAACTCCTGCAGCCTAAACAGTCTGTTGCAATGCGTTCTTGCCCAACCATCATTTTAAATGGATGGAAGTGGGGGATCTTCGTGTAGCTTTTTTCGGGATCTTTCTTGGAAGATTGCATTACTTCTCTTTCTAAACAAGCTTCAAAAAAGTTAAGTTTTCTGAGGCTACTTCGGAATTTCTTCACTTCACCCCAGCTTTTTGCTCTTTATACAGGTGCTGTTCGCAACTGTATGTAGTTCTACTCACACATCTTGGCAGTTTCCCTCAAACAGTTTTCCTCTAAAAAGTGGAGTTTTAGGCTTCACATCTTATAAACTCTTTCGCTCTTACTACCTCTTCGCAGTCTCTTTCAGTTAATAAAACCGTTGTGTCACTTTCTCTAAACAATCGCTATTACAACGAACACTGCTCTTCTGAACTCTCCTGTTGCATTGCATACCTCCGCCATTGAGAAGTGCTCGTGCGACACACCTTTCTACTCAGTCTCATTCCTTCTATGCTCAACTCTCTGGTGTCAGACTCAATGTACAATGTACTCTACTGGTGTCGCCTGGAAAACACTCCCTTTACCTATTTTCCTAACTTTAATTTACACTCCTTCAAAGGCTGAATATCTGTTCATGTCGGCCTTTAATCGACCATGTTTAAGATATTCCCCAACTTTGATGCAAATTGTCATTCCTCTGGTCTTTACCCACCATACATATATACATATATATATATATATATATATATATATATAATATATATATATATATATATATATATATATATATATATATATATATATATATATATATATATATATATATATATATAGGAACCGACCGGGGCTGGAATTTGGCCGGGGCCGGGGCCGGGGCCGGGGCCGGGGCCGGGGTCACCCAAATTTGGCCGGGGCCGGGGCCGGGGCCGGGGTTATGGCCGGGGTTTCCTAAAATTTGTAAAGAGGTCAAAAGCACTGAAATTTTAGGTTAAGAAAATTAGATATAAGGTTTATTTAATTGTAAGGAAGGAGTAGAATAGGCAACATTCACTTAAATTAATGATTATATGCATTTTCTCTAAAAAAGAAATCAGAAAATTACAGTTTTGTATATTTAAAGTTTAAAAAAAGTACAAAAATTAAAAAAAAAAATTATTCTAATTCATAATAGTGATTTAACACGTTTACCTAGGTAAGACCCAAAGGTAAAGTTTGAAAAAATGTAAGATATAAAATTATCAATTTAACCTGTATTTATACATATCATTGTTATTTTATTGCTATGTATCAAACTTGTATCATTTAGCTGCATTATTTCAAAATTTATTATTTTGTTTATATTTTCAGTCAATATGGCAAAAGATTCAGCTTCTGCAGTATTAGAAGTACTTTACAATGTTTCAGGATAGGCTCGAAATAGCTAATGTAACATCTGCAGTCAGAAAATTAGAAGAGAACCTCCGGGTGCTACAAGTAAAAAAAATTTCAACCAAATCTTTTTGGAGTATCTAAAATCAAAACACAAAGATGAACATTCACTAGCAGAAAAGGAGCGGTCAAAAGAAACAGAAAAGAAAAAAAATCTTAATTTTGTTTGAAATTTTTTTTTTATTATTTGACTGATTGAGCTGAAATTTTCAAAGTATGTGAATTTTTTCACGAAGTTCTGAGTTGATTTCGAGCATTTTTTGAGTCTATAACGGTTTGAAACTTATTTGGACCCAAAGTTGAAAAAAATGAATAACTGGATCAAACCACTGGTCCACATGAGCTGAAAATTTAACTGAATACCTTTGCCCCAATTTCTTGCATTGGTGGGAATAGATTTTTTGATATCACGTCTAGAAAAAAAGTTATAAGCACTTGAAAAAAAAAAAAATCGTACCCTTCTGGAGGAAAAAATTATTTAAAAAAAAAAACGCTACCTACTATTTTTTTATTTGTGAATATTGTTTAGAAGAGGAAACAGGGCAACAATTTTTATTTAGTGCATTTTTAAATGCCCTTTGTTTGAAGCGAGATATAGCCTCTCAAACTTTGGGAATTTTTGAAATTTGGCCAAAAATAACCTTTTTGAAGGCTATATCTCAAAACCAACGAATGTCATCGAATAAAGTACATAGAGAAATTTGTAGCCCCACCCCTCCTCTATACACACCAAAAATAGGAAATGTATAGTTGTATTTTTTTAAAAAAAGATTTTGTCTGAAAAGGATGGATTTTTTTAGTTCAAAAAAAGTTTTTTCTCTATAGTTGGTCAGTTTTTGGCTTATAACATTTTTTCTATAACTCTGGGAAACAAAAGTCTATTAGAGGCTTTTGTAGCCCATATAATTTTAAATAAATAGTCCAACTTTCAGCTCATTCTAAAAAGTTTTTTGGCACCGCCATTCTATTGAAAAAGGGTAAAATTTCCACAAAAAAA
>SEYY01011582.1:2500-11703 GCA_009176605.1 Armadillidium nasatum | reverse complement strand
AACTTTTAATTAAAGAATCTTTTGAAAGTCCTTAAAGGAACCTTCTCCCAGAAAAAAACTAAAAATTAGCAGATATTTTATATGAAAACCTTATGGTTCGTATGGAAATCATTATTTTTATCTTAGATTTTTTGTGAATAAGAAGTTTTTACGGAATTTCACAAATAACGTGAGTTTCCGTAATGGGTACCTGACTACATTATAATATACTGTGTGACATGAGAACACCGTATGTGACCAGTGCCTGACTCAAAAATGGGACATCTGTTTCAACACCGTAAGGTGACCTGAGTGTAAATAACTTTTAATTAAAGAATCTTTTGGAAGTCCTTAAAGGAACCTTCTCATAGAAAAAAACTAAAAATTAGCAGATATTTTATATGAAAACCTTATGGTTCGTATGGAAATCATTATTTTTATCTTAGATTTTTTGTGAATAAGAAGTTTATACGGAATTTCACAAATAACGTGAGTTTCCGTAATGCGTACCTGACTACATTATAATATACTGTGTGACATGGAAACACCGTATGTGACCAGTGCCTGACTCAAAAATGGGACATCTGTTTCAACACCGTAAGGTGACCTGAGTGTAAATAGCTTGTAATTGAGAAATCCGACAGAGGTCCCTGAGGCTACAACGAATAAAATTTATATCACTTATACCTCGCATACGGTTATATATATATATATATATATATATATATATATATATATATATATATATATATATATATATATATATATATATATATATATATATATATATATATATATATATATATATATATATATATATATATATATATATATATATATATATATATATATATATATATATATATATATATATATATATATATATATATATATATATTATATATATATATATATATATATATATATATATATATATATATATATATATATATATATATATATATATATATATATATATATATATATATATATATATATATATATATATATATATATATATATATATATATATATATATATATATATATATATATATATATATATATATATATATATATATATATATATATATATATATATATATATATATATATATATATATATATATATATATATATATATATATATATATATATATATATATATATATATATATATATATATATATATATATATATATATATATATATATATATATATATATATATATATATATATATATATACATATATATATATATTAAGAATAGAAGAATAGATCCAGTAACTTCTCGGTTACAAGATAAACGTATCATGTTCCAACAGAGGCTTGAAATTAAATAATGAAATACCCAAGGATTTATATGTAATGAATATAAATTTAAGTCCTATAACATATAGATTAAGAATAGATGCAATAACCACTCGATTGCGAAAGAAATAAATATCGTCCAAATTGAGGCTCTCAATTAATTAATGTATGACATAAGAATTTAAAAGGTTTTAAATATAAAATTAAGTCCAATACCGTATAGATTAAGAATAGATCCTGTTACCACCCGATTACGAGAGAAATGAATCCTCTCTCAACAGAGGCTCTCAAATAATTAATGTATTACATAAGGATTTAATAGGTTAAGAACATAAAATTAAGTCCTATAACATACATATTAGGAATAGTTCCAGTAGCCACTCGGTTACGAGAGAAATTTATTCTGTTCCAACAGAGTGTCTCAATTATTTAATGTATTACCCAAGAATTTATTATTTTAAAAATATAAAATTTTGTCCTATAACATATAGATTTTTAATAGATCCAGTAACCTCTCGGTAACTAGAGAAATATATCTTGTAGTAAGAGAGGCTATCATTTAAATAATGTTTGAATAAATTAAGCGATACGGAACAAAATTCTTTAGGTGCAACTAAGACGTTTTTAGTTTCACAATCCAGCAAAGAACTGTCAAAAAGGTCATCTGTGAAAATAGGTCTTTCGGGAAATAATCCTGAATTACATTTCAAAAAATTAAATCTTTCAAGGTACATGAAATTGGAACGGGGACTCCACATTCAGAATTCCCTACTCTAAAAGAAAGTTTTATTAGCTTTCCAGGCTCATGAAATGTACTACTGAGGCTACAGCGAATAAAATGTATATCACTTAAACCTCGTAAATACGTATAGATATATATATATATATATATATATATATATATATATATATATATATATATATATATATATATATATATATATATATATATATATATATATATATATATATATATATATATATATATATATATATATATATATATATATATATATATATATATATATATATATATATATATATATATATATATATATATATATATATATATATATATATATATATATATATATATATATATATATATATATATATATATATATATATATATATATATATATATATATATATATATATATATATATATATATATATATATATATATATATATATATATATATATATATATATATATATATATATATATATTAAGAATAAAAGAATTGATCCAGGAACCTCTAGATTTTTAACATACGGATTTTTAATAAATTCAGTAACCTCTCGGTAATTAGAGAAATATATCTTGTACCAAGAGAGGCTATCATTTAAATAATGTTTGAATAAATTAAGCGATACTGAACAAAATCTTTAGGTGCAACTAAGACGTTTTTAGTGTCACAATCCAACAAAGAACTGTCCGATAGGTTCATCTGTGAAAACAGGTCTTTCGGGAAATAATCCTGAATTACATTTCAAAGAATTAAATCTTTCCAGGTACATGAAATTGGAAATGGGACTCCACATTCGGAATTCCCTACTCTAAAAGAAAGTTTTATTAGCTTTCCAGGCTCATGGAATGTACTACTGAGGCTACAGCGAATAAAATGTATATCACTTAAACATCGTATACGGATATATATATATATATATATATATATATATATATATATATATATATATATATATATATATATATATATATATATATATATATATATATATATATATATATATATATATATATATATATATATATATATATATATATATATATATATATATATATATATATATATATATATATATATATATATATATATATATATATATATATATATATATATATATATATATATATATATATATATATATATATATATATATATATATATATATATATATATATATATATATATATATATATATATATATATATATATATATATATATATATATATATATATATATATATATATATATATATATATATATATATATATATATATATATATATATATATATATATATTATATATGAATAGAAGGATAGATCCTGTAACTAGATCCGTCTACCGTGGCTCAAACGGTAGGGTGATTGATTCACGTGCTTGAGGGCGCCGGTTCGATCCCGCTTGGGGATCCTAGGTATATACTACCTAGAAAAGTTCCTCTCCTCGAATAGGGCAATGCCCGTGAGATGTGAACTATAATAAAAAAAAAAAAAAAAAAAAAAAAAAAAAAAAAACCTCTCGGTTACGAGAGAAAAGTATCCTGTCGAAACAATGGCACGTAATTTAATAATGAAATTCCCAAATATTTAATATGTCAAGAAAATGAAATTATGCCCTATAACATAGGAAACATATTAAAATAGAGACAATTAGAAGCCCCAAGGGCCTATCGAGACTATCCCAATAGATTAAGAATAGAACCAATAACTACTCGATTACGCGAGAAATGAATCCTGTCAAAACAGTGTCTCTCAATTAATTTATGTATTACCCAAGGATTTAATAGGTTAGGAATATAAAATTAAGTCCTATAACATACATATTAAGGAATAGTTCCAGTAGCCACTCGGTTACGAGAGAAATTTATTCTGTTCCAAAAGAGGGTCTCAATTATTTAATGTATTACCCAAGGATTTATTAGGTTAAAAATATAAAATTAAGTCCTATAAAACATAGATTTGGAATAAATCCAGTAACCTCTCGGTAACTAGAAGAAATAGATCCTGTCCCAACAAAGGTTCTCATTGAATTAAAATTTGAATAAATTTAGCCATACTGAACAAAAATCTTTAGGTGCAACTAAGACGTTATTAGTTTCACAATCAAGCAATGAACCGTCCGATAGGTCATCTGTGAGATGTTCCTCTAAAAATAATCCTGAATTACATTTCAAACACTCAAATATTTCCAGGAACATGAAATAGGAACAGGGACTTATATTGTGCTGTTGACTCTAACAGAACTATATATATATATATATATATATATATATATATATATATATATATATATATATATATATATATATATATATATATATATATATATATATATATATATATATATATATATATATATATATATATATATATATATATATATATATATATATATATATATATATATATATATATATATATATATATATATATATATATATATATATATATATATATATATATATATATATATATATATATATATATATATATATATATATATATATATATATATATATATATATATATATATATATATATATATATATATACTATATATATATATATATATATATATATATATATATATATATATATATATATATATATATATATATATATATATATATATATATATATATATATATATATATATATATATATATATATATATATATATATATATATATATATATATATATATATATATATATATATATATATATATATATATATATATATATATATATATATATATATATATATATATATATATATATATATATATATATATATATATATATATATATATATATATATATATATATATATATATATATATATATATATATATATATATATATATATATATATATATATATATATATATATATATATATATATATATATATATATATATATATATATATATATATATATATATATATATATATATATATATATATATATATATATATATATAATATATAAATAATAATAATAATAATAATGAAATTAATAACAATAATAATAATAATAATAATAATAAAAAAAAATATAATAATAATATTAAATAATAATAATATAATTATAATAATAATAATAATAATAATAATAATAATAATAATAATAATAATAATAATAATAATAATAATAATAATAATAATAATAATAATAATAATAATAATAATAAAAAATAATAAATAATAATAATAATAATAATAATAATAATAATAATAATAATAATAATAATAATAATAATAATAATAATAATAATAATAATAATAATAATCATAATTAAAAATGATAATAATAATAATAACAATTAAAATTATAAAAAGAGCATTGTTACATTTCTTATATTGTCCTTATGATTCGTATAGAAATCATGTTTTTATTTTAGATTTTTGTGTATAAGAAGTTTATACGGAATGTCACTAAATAACGTGAGTTTCCGTAATGGTACCTGACTACATTATAATTTACGGTGTGACATGGAAACACCGTATGTGACCAGTACCTGACTCAAAAATGGGACATCTGTTTCAACACCGTAAGGTGACCTGAGTGTAAATAACTTTTAATTGAGGAATCCTTTGGAAGTCCTTATGTGCCCCTCCTCCCAGAAAAAAAACTAAAAATAAGCAGATATTTTATATGAAAACCTTATGATTCGTATAGAAAACATATTTTTTATCTTAGAGGCACGTAATTAAATAATGCAATTCCCAAATATTTAATATGTCAAGAATATTAAATTATGTCCTATAACATATAGATTAAGAATAGATAATGTAACCACTCGATTACGAGAGAAATGAATCCTATCCGAACAGTGTCTCTCAATTAATTTATGTATTACCCAAGGATTTAATTGGTTAGGAATATAAAATTAAGTCCTATAACATACATATTAGGAATAGTTCCAGTAGCCACTCGGTTACGAGAGAAATTTATTCTGTTCCAAAAGAGGGTCTCAATTATTTAATGTATTACCCAAGGATTTATTAGGTTAAAAATATAAAATTAAGTCCTATAAAACATAGATTTGGAATAAATCCAGTAACCTCTCGGTAACTAGAGAAATGGATCCTGTCCCAACAAAGGTTCTCATTTAATTAAAATTTGAATAAATTTAGCGATACTGAACAAAAATCTTTAGGTGCAACTAAGACGTTATTAGTTTCACAATCAAGCAATGAACCGTCCGATAGGTCATCTGTGAGATGTTCCTCTAAAAATAATCCTGAATTACATTTCAAACACTCAAATATTTCCAGGAACATGAAATAGGAACAGGGACTTATATTGTGCTGTTGACTCTAACAGAACTTATATATATATATATATATATATATATATATATATATATATATATATATATATATATATATATATATATATATATATATATATATATATATATATATATATATATATATATATATATATATATATATATATATATATATATATATATATATATATATATATATATATATATATATATATATATATATATATATATATATATATATATATATATATATATATATATATATATATATATATATATATATATATATATATATATATATATATATATATATATATATATATATATATATATATATATATATATATATATATATATATATATATATATATATATATATATATATATATATATATATATATATATATATATATATATATGGAATAAATCCAGTAACCTCTCGGTAACTAGAGAAATGGATCCTGTCCCAACAAAGGTTCTCATTGAATTAAAATTTGAATAAATTTAGCCATACTGAACAAAAATCTTTAGGTGCAACTAAGACGTTATTAGTTTCACAATCAAGCAATGAACCGTCCGATAGGTCATCTGTGAGATGTTCCTCTAAAAATAATCCTGAATTACATTTCAAACACTCGAATATTTCCAGGAACATGAAATAGGAACTGGGACTTATATTGTGCTTTTGACTCTAACAGATATATACTATATATATATATATATATATATATATATATATATATATATATATATATATATATATATATATATATATATATATATATATATATATATATATATATATATATATATATATATATATATATATATATATATATATATATATATATATATATATATATATATATATATATATATATATATATATATATATATATATATATATATATATATATATATATATATATATATATATATATATATATATATATATATATATATATATATATATATATATATATATATATATATATATATATATATATATATATATATATATATATATATATATATATATATATATATATATATATATATATATATATATATATATATATATATATATATATATATATATATATATATATATATATATATATATATATATATATATATATAATAATAATAATAATAATAATGAAATTAATAACAATAATAATAATAATAATAATAATAATAAAATATTAATAATATAATATTCATAATAATAATAATAATAATAATAATAATAATAATAATAATAATAATAATAATAATAATAATAATAATAATAATAATAATAATAATAATAATAATAATAATAATAATAATAATAATAATAATAATAATAATAATAATAATAATAATAATAATAATAATAATAATAATAATAATAATAATAATAATAATAATAATAATAATAATAATAATAATAATCATAATTAAAATGATAATAATAATAATAACAATTAAAATTATAAGAAAAAGCATTGTTCCATTTCTTATATTGTCCTAATGATTCGTATAGAAATCATGTTTTTATTTTAGATTTTTGTGTATAAGAAGTTTATACGGAATGTCACTAAATAACGTGAGTTTCCGTAATGGTACTTGACTACATTATAATTTACGGTGTGACATGGAAACACCGTATGTGAACAGTACCTGACTCAAAAATGGGACATCTGTTTCAACACCGTAAGGTGACCTGAGTGTAAATAACTTTTAATTCGAGGAATCCTTTGGAAGTCCTTATGTGCCCCTCCTTCTAGAAAAAAAACTAAAAATAAGCAGATATTTTATATGAAAACCTTATGATTCCTATAGAAAACATATTTTTTATCTTAGATTTTTTATGAATAAGAAGTTTATACGGAATGTCACAAAATGAGGTGAGTTTCCGTACTGGGTACCTGACTACATTATAATTTACAGTGTGACATGGAAACACCGTATGTGACCAGTACCTGACTCAAAAATGGGACATCTGTTTCAACACCGTAAGGTGACCTGAGTGTAAATAACTTTTAATTGAGGAATCCTTTGGAAGTTCCTTATGTGCCCCTCCTCCCAGAAAAAAAACTAAAAATAGGCAGATATTTTATATGAAAACCTTATGATTCGTATAGAAAACATATTTTTTATCTTAGAGGCACGTAATTAAATAATGCAATTCCCAAATATTTAATATGTCAAGAATATTAAATTATGTCCTATAACATATAGATTAAGAATAGATAATGTAACCACTCGATTACGAGAGAAATGAATCCTATCCGAACAGTGTCTCTCAATTAATTTATGTATTACCCAAGGATTTAATAGGTTAGGAATATAAAATTAAGTCCTATAACATACATATTAGGAATAGTTCCAGTAGCCACTCGGTTACGAGAGAAATTTATTCTGTTCCAAAAGAGGGTCTCAATTATTTAATGTATTACCCAAGGATTTATTAGGTTAAAAATATAAAATTAAGTCCTATAAAACATAGATTTGGAATAAATCCAGTAACCTCTCTTTAACTAGAGAAATGGATCCTGTCCCAACAAAGGTTCTCATTGAATTAAAATTTGAAGTAAATTTAGCCATACTGAACAAAAATCTTTAGGTGCAACTAAGACGTTATTAGTTTCACAATCAAGCAATGAACTGTCCGATAGGTCATCTGTGAGATGTTCCTCTAAAAATAATCCTGAATTACATTTCAAACACTCAAATATTTCCAGGAACATGAAATAGGAACAGGGACTTATATTGTGCTGTTGACTCTAACAGAACTATATATATATATATATATATATATATATATATATATATATATATATATATATATATATATATATATATATATATATATATATAT
>SEYY01011581.1:15000-17920 GCA_009176605.1 Armadillidium nasatum | reverse complement strand
TTTTTCAAAATGAAAAGAGTTATGAAGTCTGAAGTCATCGGCATAGGAGTAGATAGGTGATGAAGTAATAGAGAATAGGTCAGAAATTAAAAGTAGAAAAAATGTTGGTGATAAAATTGATATTATTGATATTAATGCCAGAAAGGGTGTGAGAAAGATGAACAGGAAAGGCTATTGCATTTAAACGGAGAAATGAGTTTTCAGTATTACAGAGAATAGATTTTGCCGTCAATTAGATGTCAATTTATTAAAATGAAATAAGTTTTAAAATTATTAGTAAGAATTTAACAAATATTAAATTTTATTTCTTTCTAGTTCATTCTCTTTTCAAAATTTGTACACTGAAGCCACCCCAAGTTGGAGTTCGAAACAGTTCAGAAGATATATTGGAACATTTGGAATAATGGATGGAAAATGTGCATTAATAATATAATAATAATAATAATAATAATAATAATAATAATAATAATAATAATAATAATAATAATAATAATAAAATAATAATAATAATAATAATAATAAATAATAATTTGTTATTATTATTATTTTTTTTTTATTTTTAAAATAATTAATTTTTATAATAATAATAAAATAATAATAATAATAATATTAAATAATATATAATAATAATTAATGATAATAATAATAATAATTAATAATAATAATAATAATAATAATAATAATAATAATAATAATAATAATAATAATAATAATAATAATACATTGAGATCAATATTGAAACTAAATAGAGAACTCCTTTGAACGGAACTGATTTTCCTTCTTCGGAAAGGAATTGATTGACTTCTGATCTCTATTGTTGTAAAGAGGGAAATAATGCAATTAATTTCGTTAGAAGAGATTCGTTACCATTCTTGAATGAAGAGAGAGAGATGAAAGAGAAAGTTGAGAGAGAGAGAAAAGAGAGAGAGAGAGAGAGAGAGAGAGAGAGAGAGTGAGAGAGATGAAAAAGAAAAAAGTATGAGAGAGAGAGAGAGAGATGAAAGAGAAAAATATGAGAGAGAGATAGAGAGAAAGAGAGATAAAGTTTTAAAAAGAGGGAGGTAGAATTTAAATAGTCGATGTAGGAGGAATGAGAAACCCTAAGATTTATTTAGTTATAAAAAGTTACAGGTATCTATCTGACTCTGAAAAGAGAATTTTATCGCTAAATTTTAATCTCTCTACTTAAACTCTATTTTAATACATATTTTCTGCCATTAATTAAATCTTGTTTCCAGGGGTTAACAAACATAAGAGCTTCGTTATTGTCTTTATAGGAGTCTGAGTGTTCGAATTTGCTTTTGGTCTGAGAAGCGGTTCTATTGTTTTAATAATTGTTGTAATATTATATATAATAATATTTCAAGATCATATCCCCAGTTTTCTATTTAAATTTCGCAGAGATCTCAAGATTTATAACTGTATTGTCATCAACCGCCTAGTCGAGGAAATTTATTCAGTCATGTTCAAAAACTCTTTTAAAAATCAATCGACATAACCAAATTTCTGTAGCTGTCAGGCAATATTGAGGATTAAAAACGGAATTAATAATCAGAAATTGAAAGAAACTATTAATTTCTAGTACAGTGCTGGGCTTCTAAATGTATTTTGAAAAATATATATGAACAAGGATCTCCTATTAGCACTATTCTTTCGGCTTCCAATTTTCCTACTAAAAATCTTGCTAATGTCTAAAGAATTTACTCTTAAAGACCCTTATTAGTTCAGGTGTTTCATTTCTCCACTTGATATTGATAGAATTAATATTGTTCACGAACATCACTGTAGAAAAAATAAACGAGCAAAATCACAACCAACTGAAATTTTTCAGCATTTGAGCACTGAATAAATTTTTTTTTGCAAATTACCACCGCTCA
Source organism: Armadillidium nasatum (assembly GCA_009176605.1). Taxonomy (NCBI): domain Eukaryota; kingdom Metazoa; phylum Arthropoda; class Malacostraca; order Isopoda; family Armadillidiidae; genus Armadillidium; species Armadillidium nasatum. The sequence goes on along the minus strand of SEYY01011581.1, from coordinate 16,043 downwards.
CGGACCATGTATTTTTCAAGGAGGGGGCAGAAAAAAGAAATAAAAGAGAAGCACACCAAATCCCAACTCACGCAAATCTCTTAGATGAACGCAGTCGGAGGATTTAAAGAGAGGAAGATTAAATAAAAAGAAAAATGCAGATGATGGTAGAGAATTCCACAGAACAAAAGTGGCTGGAAAGAAGGAGAAACCACAAGGATAAGCCTGGGGTTTACCATATTCATTCAATATTCATGCAAAAGCATGGCTCCCCTTGTGCTACGAGGGCGACGCAATGGTGGTGGAACGGAACGCGAGATCATTCTCGAGCACCTGCCATTGTAGTACCTATAGGAAAAAGATAGTGACCAACTTTACGTCGCAGAGGCAGAGGGTCAGGTGAGTTTGAAATGAGCGGACAGTTTATTAATCTCTTTTCCTTAGACTCAATCATATCCAAAAGAGAGGTGGAACCGGAGCCCCTCCAAATGTGAGAACAGTTCTCCATACAAGGGCGAATAAGATCCCCCCCCCACCATTATATAATTGGAGCAATTGTTCGGAAGGAAAAAAATTATAGCAATCTGAACAGCATTCCCAGCTTCTATGAAGCCACCTCAGCAACCATTGTGATATGAGGTTTCAAAAAGTTATTTTTATTTTGACCAAGAATGATTAACATGTTACAGGTAAGAAGGGAAATTTAGGAGATAGAAAGTGGAATGTGTTTCAAGAGAGATTTTAAAATTGAGTTTTTAAAGAGTTGAATTTCACAAGGTTGCGGTGGTTCTACCTGGAAATCATATCCAGACCGACAATAATGGAGTCAGAAAGTTTAAGACGAGAAAATTCTAGAAGCAAAAAGAGTGAGTAGATTTGGAATGGGTGGGAGAATTGAGAGTTGAGTCATCGGCACAAGAATGAACAGAGTTAGAAAGAGAGCTGAGAAGGTCGTTGATGAAAAGTAAGGATAAAGTTGAAGATAGAACAGAACCCTGAGGAACACTACAGTTGACAGAAAAGAAGAAAGAGGTCGCTCCATCAACAAGTGCCGATATAAATCT
>SEYY01011581.1:0-5000 GCA_009176605.1 Armadillidium nasatum | reverse complement strand
TTAAACACTGAAAGAGCCAGTGTTTGCTAGGTTAGGACTCTTTTCTGGCCATAGACATACTTTTTTACCCTTCAAATTAAGGTTTAGTTAAGTCAAAATAGTTTGTTAGAATTAAAAAATTTTAAAATCTAATAAACTAGTTTGACTTAACTTGAAGGGTAAATATACACCTATGGACAAGTTAGCCTAACCTAGCAAATGTAAATAAAAAAAAAAAAAAAAAAAGATAAAAGCTGAGAGAGAGAGAGAGACTTTTCCCTTTATACTGTTATTTTCATATAAATAAACTTTTTTTATGTATTTTAATCACTTTTCCATTAAGTAAAAGTATGTGTGTAGAACAGGGTTGGCATTGATTAAATCAAATTGATTTAATCAGTTGATTAAATCAATTGATTTTTTTATAAAAAAATCATGATTTTTTTGATTTTTTTGATTTTTTTAAAAAATAATGAAACTTTTTTTTTTTATTTGTTTTTTTTTGTCATATTTTTTGATACATAATGATATAACAGATATATTAGTTCCTTCTTACTGTGTTAAAAAACTTTAAAGTAGTTTATATATTAGAAATATAACTTCCTTAATATTTAGTTCAAGATTTCATATAGGGTAATACAAGAATCTGATCTTCATTAATATAATTTATCCAATATAGAACTGTTAGAGTTTAGAATTCCTAATATATATTCAATCAAATCTTCAACAAAATTTTTATTGAGCTTTAATCTAATGCAATTTGAGGTTATAGACAAAAGAGAAAACAGAAAAGACAATTCCTTTTAATTTTCAACCATTTAAATTTTTATACAACATTATAAGAAAACAATATTCCTCTATATAAATTATAAAAGAAAGAAAATTTAAGCACTTTTGATGCATAATCATTAATCCATAAATTAAATACATAACGCAATATATATATATATATATATATATATATATATATATATATATATATATATATATATATATATATATATATATATATATATATATATATATATATATATATATATATTTTGCAAGTTATGTATTTAATTTATGGATTAATGATTATGCATCAAAAGTGCTTAAATTTTCTTTCTTTTATAATTTATATAGAGGAATATTGTTTTCTTATAAAAATTTAAATGGTTGAAAACTAAAAGGAATTGTCTTTTCTGTTTTCTCTTTTGTCTATAACCTCAAATTGCATTAGATTAAAGCTCAATAAAATTTTGTTGAAGATTTGATTGAATATATATTAGGAATTCTAAACTCTAACAGTTCTATATTGGATAAATTATATTAATGAAGATCAGATTCTTGTATTACCCTATATGAAATCTTGAACCAAATATTAAGGAAGTTATATTTCTAATATATAAACTACTTTAAAGTTTTTTAATACAGTAAGAAGGAACTAATATATCTGTTGTATCATTATGTATCAAAAAATATGACAAAATAAAAAAAATTAAAAAAAACAGTTTTTATTTTTTTTTAAAAAAATCAAAAAAAAAAAATCAAAAAATCAAAAAAATCATTGATTTTTTTGATTTTTTTAAAAAAATCAAAAAAATCACCAACCCTGGTGTAGAATGTATTTCAGCATTTTTTGACTTTATATTTTCAATATAGTAAATTGGTAAAAATTAAAGTATTGTGCACAGGTTTGGGCTCCTCATTTAAGAAAAGACATTGATATGCTGGAGAGTACAACGTCAAGCAATAAGGATGATTTCTGGCTTTGAAAATAAGAGCTATGAAGAGAGGTTGAAGGAGTTAGGAATGTTCTCTGTTGAAAGGAGATCAGAGGGCATATGATACAAGTTTACAAAATATTTGAATCTGACAGAGATACAGAGATTGAAAAATACTTTATAGTGGACCGTGCAAGAGTAACTAGAGGACATAAGAAAATTAAAAAAAAGCCATGTCATCTCAATCTAAGAAAATACTCTTTCAGTAATAAAGTTGTTAATTTTTGGAATGGCTTGCCACAAGAGATTGTTGACTGTGATTCTCTTGTAAAATTTAAAAGGGGGCTAGATAGATATATGGATGGTTTAGTTATTATATAGCATAACTTGACAAAGCCTTGGCAGGCATATATGAATTTTTAGATCAGCCTATGACTAAGCCTAATGGGCAGTTTTTTTTTTTTTTGTAGTGGGTGATGGTTCATTGAATATTGCATGTATAATTGGGCTTAGTTTTATTTTTTTATCTTTGCATGAATGAACTGATTATTAGGGATAGGATAGACCTAGTCTTTCGTGCATGTATTAGTATTGATATTATTATTATTATATGTTTGGACTGGGACAGTCTCGATAGGCCCTTGTGACTTCTTACTGTCTCTATTTTCCGATGTTCCTATGTAAAAATACTGACTGTGCTGGGTCAAATTTTTACCAATATTTTTTGACTAGGACAGTCTTGATAGGCCCTTGTGGCTTCTAAATATCTATTATGTCTACAAGTAACTCTGCCCTTGTACTCTCCAACACAGTGCCTGGTTGAGTTAACTTTCTTACTATATACTGAAATTTATAAAATATAAATTTTAAAATCAATATATTATTCATTCCAATATTGAAATATCACTATTTGAAATTTAAAATTATGGTCTACATGCATGCTCAACAATGTGTACAGCTTTCTAATAATAAAAATTTAAGATTTTCATTGTATTCATTGTATAAAGGTAGTCTTTATATCGAAATTTGACATGATTTAATTCATTTAAATATACTTTAAAAACAAAGTATACATAAATGAAGTAAATCGTGCAAAATTGAGGTATAATACTATGTCTAACTTTTTCTACTCTATTGTAACTATAATAGTAGACAAAGTAGAAACAATTATATCAAAAATGGCTCACCTTAACCAGGAATTTAATTACCATCACTTTTACCAATTACTCAAGTATTCTATATAATGACTGCAAAATGTATTTATTTTTAAATTGGAACTTCCCTAGTTCTCTTATTAACTACACAAAAAATAATAATAATTTATAAAAATCTTACCTAAAGTCGGCATCATTATTAAATAATTTTCTATAATATAGTTTTTACGTATATACCAGGTTTCTTTAGGTATTAATGAAATTTTAATAAAACTATCACAAACCTATAAACTTATAATCTCAAGCGGTTAAGCTAACCTCATGTCACGGTACATGTCTCTATACTATGCTCATGTTTTCCCTCTCAGGTAAATTTCAAAGACATCTACTATGTTCTTTAACAATATTTTGGTCACTTAACTTTTAATTAAGGTTGTATTTTCTTTAACGACCCGACAAATTTTTTTCCTTTAAAGGGTACTTGAATATAACAAATATTTTGAAAGAGCACAAAGGTCAAAGGACAAAGCAAATATTAATTCTCTTCTATTTTTCAGAATCCACAAATAAATTATTCAAAATTTGAATAATTTAATGACAATGCTCGTAATTCAACAGCCAATTGAATTTTCTCAATTCAAAAGCAATCTTAAGTAATTATTATACTCGTTTTTATTGGGGTAATTTTTTCATAATTTTTGAAAGATATACAAATTTGGGATAGTCAGTAAAATTAGGATAAAATTAACGAAACAGATATTATTAGAAATTTGTCTTTCCAGTTAAAATAATTGGTATTGCCCTTTTAAATACGCATTTTAAAAACTCTAGAAAGATATCTTTTTAATGGCAATAGTTAACTTTGAAATTGGTATTATTATTTTATTTGTTTATCACTTGCTTATATTAAAGTGTTCCGAGATGCAAGATTAGCCTTTTTGTTAAATTATATTAACAAAATAATCCATTCGCCTAAAATTGCCTTGGAATTGTTATTTTTCGTGTATTATTAGGCCTTTAAGAAAGAATTATTAGTTATTTATTAATTATTTAATTCCGTTTAGGAAATTAAGCCCAACTTGTTTCTGACTTACACTATAAACTTGATCATAAATTGCTTTTTTATCCTTTATTATTTGACTTAAATGATACTGATAAAGTTTAGCTAAGTTTCTTTCCTTTCTGTTTAAAATGATTGACTTGAACTTTGACTTACATTATGAGGTAAGGTCCTTTTCGTTTACCGAGTTTAGAGTTTTCGACCCTGGGTTTTAGATGGGAGTGATTATCTTAACTAGGTCTTTAAGGTTACCTTTATACACTTATCTACTTTAACCTTAATTTGGTTTTACTGTAAGAGCACAGGTCCAAGTTAAATTTCTTTGAAACAAAACCCTAATCCCACTTCTACCTATTTTTGAATATTTTATATGGCCAATTTGATTATTTATTTAATTATTTTTAAATTTTGTTGCTGATTAGAGCAGTTACAATACTGAGCATTTCTTATGTTCGGGGGTTCTGTCACCAGAATTTTGCCCAATAATATAATTAGTCATAGATTCTCAAGAAATATAGCAAATTCAGAAGATTTGAAATCAGTAACACGAGTACATACAACATTATTAAGCATTAACATTAAGCATAAGCATTTGCATTTGGATGACAACTGAGAATAGTAATAGTGAGTTTGCTGTCAGAGCTCAAACACCTGAGTTTTGACTAAGAAGAAAAGGTGAGGTATAATACAGACAGTGAAGTAATGTTCAATAAAAGTATATCAGTATTGAAATTAAAAATGAAAATTAAAATTGAAAAACATAAATTTCTCTATCAATTTCTCAAACTTTATTCAGATATGTACATTTACAGGTTTTCAATTTGATGTCAAATACAATAATAATTAATAATATGGTGACTGTCCAGTTTTCTGAAAAACTACTGCCATGGGAAAACATGGTGGTTTCCTTTGAGTCTCAATGTTTCATATATATATATATATATATATATATATATATATATATATATATATATATATATATATATATATATATATATATATATATATATATATATATATATATATATATATATATATATATATATATATATAACATTTTAATTTACTTTATCAAAAATTCAATAAATAATAATAAACTAC
>SEYY01011580.1:112500-115000 GCA_009176605.1 Armadillidium nasatum | reverse complement strand
GCCAAAAAATATACCTTATTAAGATTATAAAAGAAAAATTGAGATAAAGATTAGAATTAATGTGAACCTATTACATAAATGGAAACTAATAATATCTATCTATATAGTATCAAAAAATTTTGAAATCCATATCAGGTTTTCGATATACTTTGATATTTATTCGTTATATATCGATTAATTTCATCACCATTAAGTTATCCAGGAAGGTGTGAGAACATCTCTTGAGTCCTTAACCGTTAAGACGCGGAATTTATATTTATCGGGTTGGCTGAGATCAGTTTCCATATATTATCTTTACACTGTCTACTTAGTGAAGTAGAGTTATATAATATATATATTATATGTTATACATAATATATATATTATATATATAATTTTATATCAAAGTATTTTATAGTAATAATTAAGTGATATTATATATATATATATATAGTATGATGTATATATATGTGTGAAAAATATTTATTATCATAAATTCTAGTATTTAATATCTGAGAAAGCACTGATTAACAAGTTAAATAGTATTAATAATAAATCATAAAAATCTCTTTTTTCAAGAAGTAATTCAGCGAACATCTCAAAAATTACCTTATTTATCTAATTATGCTAAAACAGAAAATATCGTAATCATGCACATATAATATTTCTCGTGCTTTCGAGTAAAGAAGCCTTACCCGCGAAATCGTATTATATATAACCTCTTAGAGAGAGACTTTTTCCCGAAGTATTCACCCATTGATGTGTGTTGTGACCCCTAAGAAATAGTGGTCTTTGGAGCCCGAGATAAAAGAACCTCCCTCTGTTTTCCCCATGAGGAAAATTAAGTCTAATTAGTCTAAAAATTTTCCAACGTTTTTCATTTTAATCTTTAAAGATGGCCCTGTTGTTGGTAGGGCTGGTGTCTGGTTATTGTTACGGGCTTCGAATATTTTTTACCTGAGTAATGGTTTAGTTATAAGAATTTGCTGTCGTGGTATTATAATAATTTCTAACATTGCTAACATTCTACTTTTTATTTTTTTTCAAAGTATCTTATATTGATGTAATAATTTTTCATTTTGATTAGTTAATTGTGTAGTTCTTTTGTTGGGAAGTTGGGTACCCCGTTCCTACCTGTTTTTGGTTATGCATAATTTATTACTTCATTAAATTTAAAAAATGAGGGGATATTATTTGGAGTAAATTATTTTATTTCTATTTTGGGTTGTAACCCGAGTTATGTAGGACCACACCGTGCTCGCTTACTACCTTAAAATTTCTGAATCCCCCAGTGTTTTTATATCTTAGGAAATGGTTATTATGAGTGTCTGTACGAGCTGATAGAAAACACGCCTCACAAACTCTGCAACCTACTGTCCACACGAAATAATACTTCCCTTATAAAGTGATGGTATTTTTCTTCTATTGTGTCAGATTTCCACCTTTCTAAATAATAACGATTTAGAGTCTGGTAGTCCAAATAAAGCCCATATTGAAAGAGAGGCATCTATCTTAATCATTGGTACATATTTTAGGATCCTCTCAGAATAAATAGTAAAACATATTTTTCATCTTTCTCCTTTCTACCTACTAAGTTCATATTTATCATTATGATGATATTTACATATGTCATACTATTTCACTATGAAAATACATATATAACATACATATACATACATAACAAAAAAGTTACCGAATTATGGCCACAATAAAGATAATATAGTAGTATTAGGAGGTATGAGTAAAAGTACAATAGAAATACAACTATAGAGTATTATATATATATATATATGTATAGTATAAATTTTTAGTGACCGATTTAGAAGGGAAATATTTCCTACCATCGTAAACTTTTTTAGATTTTAAAAAGAAAGCAACTGAAATTAACTAATGCACCTTAAACATAAATGCAACCGCTGACGAGAAAAAAAGAGAAAGAGTGAGAGAGAGAGAGACAAAAAGAGAGAAAGAGAGAGAAAAGAAACAAATTCTCCCTCCTTAAACACCAAAGAAATAAAATAAAATTGACTCAGACACAATGAGGAACTATAAAATATATCTGAAGAAGGAGAGATTCCTGCTGACCAAATTTGAAGAAATAATCCTTTAAAAAGAGATTTCCAACACTGGCTTGTTGTAATTTGAAAATTAATAAAAATATTTCTTTATAAAAAAAGTTCCTAAACATTTTTGGTTCTTATTTTGAGATTGAAGAAAAGGTTTTTTATTTTCATTTCTTTTATACTTTAAAAATATGAACTGCTTTTACTAAGATAGTTTCGCACACAAGCAATATATATATATATATATATATATATATATATATATATATATATATATATATATATATATATATATATATATATATATATATATTATATATATATATATATATATATATATATATATATAATATATATATATATATATATATATATATATATATATATATATATTATATATTATATATATATATATATACACATGCATACATACATGGAGATAAATATATAGGTAGATA
>SEYY01011580.1:105000-107500 GCA_009176605.1 Armadillidium nasatum | reverse complement strand
TTATTATATTATTATTATTATTATTATTGATTATTATTATTATTATTATTATTATTATTATTATCATCATCATTATTGTTATTATTTATTATTGTTATTATTATTATTATTATTATTATTATTATTATTATTATATTATTATTATTATTATTATTATTATTATTATTATTATTATTATTATTATTATTATTATTATTATTATTATTATTATTATTATTATTATTATTATTATGATAAAAATAATAAAAATTTATACATTCATGAAAAGTAATCGTTTGTACAAAAGAATATACAGGTATAAAATATCAACCATTAAATTATGTGCTAAATAATTATACATTATTTTTATGTAACTATGCGTGTGTTTTTTATGTTAACCATAAAATGGTTTGTTCCTTTTTTTCGATACAAAATTGGGTTGTATTGGTTGAAAATCTCCCATCGTTAATCGGGCAGTTACCATTCTTTGGGTAATGGTATTTTTATGGTTTTTTTTTTATTTTTTTTTTTTTATTCCTATATTTCAATCCTTCCATTTTACATTGAAAGGTTTAAAAATATAACAATTAAAATATTTAATAAAAAAATCGTTTTAATTATACAATGTATCATTTAAAATCGATTAAAACCCACTTTTGCAACTATTGCCTTGGCGATCTTTGCTCAGAGCAAACCACTCAAAGTTAATATGAATTTATCCATACTTTATTATTAAAATCTCATTCTTTATTCACTTTGCATTAAAATGATTTACCGTTTTATCACAAGGTTGGTTTAAAATTTTTATAATACGATATTTTAAATGCAATGTTTTACGTATATATATATATATATATATATATATATATATATATATATATATATATATATATATATATATATATATATATATATAATATATATATATATATTATATATATATATATATATATATATATATATATTATATATATATTTACAAGTTCTGTAAACATAATTACATTCCAGGCAGATAAATATAAAAATTTTTCTTACCATTTTAAAGTAATAAAATGAATGGAGGGACACAAGGTCATAAAAAAGTCAAATCAGGTCACTGAGGCTTAAGAATAAACCTTAAGAACTTAATGAGATAATTGATATATATATATATATATATATATATATATATATATATATATATATATATATATATATATATATATATATATATATATATATATATATATATATATATATATATATATATATATATATATATATATATATATATATATATATATATAATATATATATATATATATTAATATATATATATATATATATATATATATATATATATATATATATATATATATATATATATATATATATATATATATATATATATATATATATATATATATATATATATATATATATATATATATATATATATATATATATATATATATATATATATATATATATATATATTATATATATTTTTATTTTATTTTTTTACCATTCATCTTTCCCACTCCCGTAGGATGGTGCCCGCAATAATTTCCTCTCTCTCACACTCTCACACTCTATCTTTTTCCCCCCTAAAAACTGCTCTCCTTCTTTGTTTGTCCTCTGCAACTTCCCATATATATATATATATATATATATATATATATATATATATATATATATATATATATATATATATATATATATATATATATATATATATATATATATATATATATATATATATATATATATATATATATATATATATTATATATATATAATATATATATATATATATATATATATACATATATATATATATATATATAATATATATATATATATATATATATATATATATATATATATATATATATATATATATATATATATATATAAATATATATATATATATATATATATATATATATATATATATATATATATATATATATATATATATATATATATATATATATATATATATATATATATATATATATATATATATATATATATATATATATATATATATATATATATATATATATATATATATATATATATATATATATATATATATATATATATATATATATATATATATTATATATATAATATATTATTTTGTTATTATATTATTTTATTATTATTATATTATTATTATTATTATTATTACTATTATTATATTATTATTATTATTTATTCAAATAATAATTTTATTTTTTTTTCAATTTTTTTTTTTTTTTTTTTTTTTTCAGCATTTTTTCTTAATTTTCTTTCTATTTCTTATTTTTTATTCTTATTATTATCATCATCATTATTATTATTATTATTACTATTTTTACTAATTTTATTATTCATATCATTATTACTAGTGTTATTATTGTTTTTGTTATTATTCTTATTTTTAATTTTATTATTCATTATTTTATTATGATTATTATGATTATTATTATTATTAATATTATTATTATTATTGATAATAATAATAATAATAATAATAATAATAATAATAATAATA
>SEYY01011580.1:82500-85000 GCA_009176605.1 Armadillidium nasatum | reverse complement strand
AATTTAATTTCTAGATATATATAATAAATATATATGAGAAGTGATAAACCTCCCCCCCCCACGAGTCTTTACCGAAATTATTTTTATTTATAGATAAATTATATAGATAATAAATTAGCTAATTCAAAAAAGAAATAATACAAAATTGAGATCGTAAAAATAAGAAGTCTAAATATACGAAAATTATATATTATAAGATAATTTTAATTATATTATAAAAATATTATTTTTAAAAAATAACTTTGAAAAAAAAAAAAAAAAATAAAATAAAAAATAATAATAAAAAAAATAATAAAAAAATAATAATAATAAATATAATAATAATAATAATAATAAATAATAATAAATAATAATAATAATAATAATAATAATAATAAATAATAATAATAATAATAATAATAATAATAATAATAATAATAATAATAATAATAATAATAAATTAGTAATAATAATTAATAATAATAATATAAATAATAATAATAATAATATAATAATAATAATAATAATATAATATAATAATAAATAATAATAATAATAATAATAATAATAATAATAATAATAATAATAATAATAATAATAATAAATAATAATAATAATAATAATAATAATAATAATAAAAATATGTATATATATATATAATATATATATATATATATATTATTAAAAGCTTCAAAAGAGTATCTCACATAAATTATTTAGAAATACATTGTAAATATAGATTTCTAAAGAGGAATGAGAATAAGTTGCGATAATTATTTAGATAGATCATACGAGTAAAAAAAGTTACAAGATTGACAAAAACATTAAAAAAAGTTATTTATTAAAGAGAGAAAAACATTGGATACAAGAAGGAGTTACAATAATTGTACATGTTGATAATTTAAAATTTAGAATAAAGTAAATTAGATCAATAAATTATAACTCCGTAAGGTAAATTACATGTGTAGATAATTAAAAATTTACAAGTTGAGTTACTAAAACAACTTATAATATCTCCAAAAGGTAAGTTGCATGTACAGATAATTAAAACTTTACATGTGAGTAACAAAGAAAATTTACAACTCTTAAAGGTGAACTGTATGTACAGATAAATAAAAATTACATGAAAATAATTTATATAGATAGTTTATACTAACTGAAAGATAAGTTATATTTAAAGATAAAAAATTACTATAGAGAAACTCAGATAGATGATTTATAATAACTCTGAAAAATAAGTTACTTACGCAGGTAATTAAAAATTTTCAAATAGATGATTTAATTTATGATATCTCTAAGTTAATTTTTATATAAAAGTAAAAAAATGTATAACAGGGTAACTATCCTAATAAACAGTTTATTATATCTCTGAAACTTAAATAGTACATTCAAAATAATTAAAAATTTAAAAGCATATAACTCAAAGAGGTAAGGCAAAATAACTCTAAAAGGTAAGTAGTATGTACAGATTAAAAATTTACAAGTATATAACTCAGCTAGCTAAGCTAAAATAGCTATGAGAGGTAAGTTGTATTTACAGATAATTAAAAATTTACAAGCCTGTAACTCTGAGACGTAAATAGTATATAAATACAATTAAAAATTTACAAACTTGTAACTCTGATAATTTATAATAACTCTGAGAGGTAAATAGTATATACAAATAATTAAAAATTTACAAGTGTGTAACTCTAATAATTTATAATAACTGAGAGGTAAATAGCATATACAAATAATTAAAAATTTACAAGCGTGTAACTCTGATAATTTATAATAACTCTGAGAGATAAGTAATATATACAGATAATTAAAAATTTACGTGTGTAATTCTGATAATTTATAATAACTCTGAGAAGTAAATAGTACATAAATACAATTAAAAATTTACAAGTGTGTAATTCTGATAATTTATAATAACTCTGAGAAGTAAGTAGTATATACAGAAAATTAAAAATTTACAATCGTGTAAATAAAATACTTCTAAATGGTAAGGTGAAAGATAGAATGATCTTCTTACCTCTTACGATGGCTTCAATGGAAGACTTTCTCTTTGAAAAAAGATTCGTGTCTAAGTCCATAGTGAGAAGTTGAGTAGCTTCCAGTTTAGATCGAAAATTTTGCTTTTCGGTTTTAGGCGACAGCTCTGTAGTTGCTTGGAGACTTAATGTCCGGCAGGGTAATGAGAATGTAGGAGGGAATGACTCAGATATAGAGATTCTTAGAAACTGAATCCAAAAAAATTTTTTTTTTCAAAAATCTTTATTTTTTTAAATGTGATGGATGTTGTTTTAATTTTTACGTATAAATAACTTCTCTAAAACTTTTAATCTTTCCAAATCTACGAAGTATAAAAGTAGAACAAACTGATCATTCCCTGAATTCTTAGTTATTAATTTATTTTTCAGTTGTTTCCAAAATTCTATGAGGCAGTTAAGAAATGGATAATTTTGCTTTTGGCTTTTAGTAACTTTATCACAGCTAAATTATGGATGGCTGGGTATGAGACTCCTTCTGGATCTAT
>SEYY01011580.1:72500-77500 GCA_009176605.1 Armadillidium nasatum | reverse complement strand
TCTCATGGTAACTCATTGCAACTCATGGCCATTCCTGGCAACACATGACAATTCCGAAGATTGAAGCATTTGTTCAGATAAACCCCAAAAAATTCTCTTCAATTACGTTAAATCAATTTCCCTTATTTTAACAGACGTGACTCTTTGATCTGTTTTTTATTATTATTTTATTATTTATATTTTATATATATATCTATATATATATATATATATATATATATATATATATATATATATATATATATATATATATATATATATATATATATATATATATATATATATATATATATATATATATATATATATATATATATATATATATATATATATATATATATATATATATATTATATATATTATATATATATATATATATATATATATATATATATTATTATATATATTATTATATATTATATATATTATATATATATATATATATATATATATATATATATATATATATATATATATATATATATATATATATATATATATATATATATATATATATATATATATATATATATATATATATATATATATATATATTAGTTAATTAATTTAATAGGAAGAAAAATAATGACCTTATTTCTGGTTTCAATTAAGAGAAATTTAAATTTCTCTTAAAAATTAATATCCTTATAAGGATATTTTAATTAAAGGATTTAAAGTTTAAAGACCTTTCTTTAATATACTATATATCATATATATATATATATATATATATATATATATATATATATATATATATATATATATATATATATATATATATATATATATATATATATATATATATATATATATATATATATATATATATATATATAATATATCTACTTAGTTGGCAAAAGACTGGAGGTCTACTAATTTTCATCAGAGTTGGGGAAATACCGGAACCTTGGTCAAATTAAAGGCCAACATGTCCCAATACACAGCTTTTTAAAAGTGTGCGAGTCATAGGAAGTTGGTAAAACAGATAAATTGAGACTGTTACGGACTTTACTGGTAGAGTACATGTAAGATTGAGCATAGTGGTTAAGTCTTGAGTCAGAGAGTCAGAGAGCTGGACAGAGAAAGTATGAGACTGAATAGAATGACGTGTAGCACGAGTCCTTCTCATTGGAAGAAGTATGCGACGAGAGAGATCAGAATAGCAGAGACTGTGTAATAGCTATAGTATATATTATAGAGAGAGTGACGAAACAATAAGACAGAATGATAGGTTTGGATTGTCAACTTTGATTGCATCTTTATTGTCAGTTTTGATGATAGGTTTGGATTGTCAATTTTGACTATAGGTTTTTTACCAGTTTTAATGATAGGTTTGGATTGTCAACTTTGGCTGTAGGGCTTTTGCCAGTTTTGATGATAGGTTTAAATTGTCAACTTTGATTGTAGGTTTTTGCCAGTTTTGATGATAGGGTTGGATTGTCAATTTTGACTATAGGTTTTTTTCTAGCCAGTTTAATGATAGGTTTGGATTGTCAACTTTGACTGTAGGGTTTTTGCCAGTTTTGATGATAGGTGTGGATTGTAAACTTTGATTGTAGGTTTTTTGCCAGTTTTGATGATAAGTTTGGAATGTCAATTTTGACTGTAGGTTTTTTAGCCAGTTTTGATGAGAGGTTTGGATTGCCAACTGTAATGTTGAAAAAATTTTAAAAATTTCAAATCTCTTTCTAAAATTACCGTTAAAAAGACATGATTCACCAAATTTCATTATTCATCATACATTAGATATTAATCTGTAAAAGTCTCCGCCCATATTTATTCGTACTTTCTAAAACTGCTAAACAAAATCAAACGAAACTTTTTAACTTTGAAGTAGTTTGAGTTTCGGGAATATAACAATTCACCCTTTATATACCTGTATATATATATATATATATATATATATATATATATATATATATATATATATATATATATATATATATATATATATATATATATATATATATATATATATATATATATATATATATATATATATATGTGTGTGTGTGAGAGTGAGTGCATTTCTGAGTGCGTCTGTGTGTGCCTTTGTTTTTGTGTGTGTGCGTGTGTGTGCGAGTTTGACTGCGTTTCTGAGTGCATTTTTGAGTGCGTTTGTGTGTGTGTTTGTGTTTGTATGTGTGTTTTTGTTTGTGTTTGCGTATGTGTTTGTGTTTGTATGTTTGTGTGTGTGTGTGCGTTAAATATATTCAAAGAGTGGGACTGCGACCAATTTGCATGTCCATTTCCTTAACACGAAGACGAAATAAATGCCATTTAGGCAACTTGTTTCGGATGCATAAATGAATAACATGAAATGTAAATCACTTCCAAATAAATGAATAAATAAATAAATAAATAAATAAAAACATAAAGTAGACATGAAAATGTTTATTAAATTAAATAAGAAATCTGAAATGTATATATATATATATATATATATATATATATATATATATATATATATATATATATATATATATATATATATATATATATATATATATAAGTAGTCATTTTTGGGGGTTCACGGGGCCCCGCGGGGGCCCCTTCCCCAGACTTGATGCCAATTTCAATGGGTTGAACCCGCCAAAAAGGTATCAGGAAAGAGCGTGAGGTCAATTTGAGCGGAGTGATTTGCATGGCAAATCAAAATCCCGTTCTGGCTTAGGTTGCCAGATTTTCGAAATCTGGCACCGGCCGAAGTCGCCCCCCTTTACTACTATATATATATATATATATATATTAAAATTAAGCTTAATATATATATATATATATATTATATATATATATATATATATATATATATATATATATATATATATATATATATATATATATATATATATATATATATATATATATATATATATATATATATATATATATATATATATATATATATATATATATATATATATATATATATATATATATATATATATATATATATATATATATATATATATATATATATATATATATATATATATATATATATATATATATATATATATATATATATATATATATATATATATATATATATATATATATATAAATAAATATTTTAAAGGCCATTTGGGTGTAACAGGAAAAGACTTTCTAGTAATGAAAGTTTGAAACAAAAAAATATTAAATAGAAAGAAAAGATAATCCTTTTTCCCCTACTGTATTATATAGATATATTACTATATATATATATATATATATATATATATATATATATATATATATATATATATATATATATATATATATATATATATATATATATATATATATATATATATATATATATATATATATATATATATATATAATATATATATATATATATATATATATATATATATATATATATATATATATATATATATATATATATATATATATATATAATATATATATATATATATATATATATATATATATATATATATATATATATATATATATATATATATATATATATATATATATAATATATATATATATATATATATATATATATATATATATATATATATATATATATATATATATATATATATATATATATAATATATATATATATATATATATATATATATGCATATTCATTTTCAGTTGAAGAAGTCATTAACTACATCTTTGTCCCAAAGTTCAAAAGCCATAGAAGTCCAAAGAGGTTTTGTTCTATACTTTCATAAAAAAAATGTTTCAAAAATGCTTCTCTCAAATCTGTTTCAGCGCCCTCTTGTGGCCTAAGGCTTTAAAAGAAAGAGATTACACGTCTTTTTAAGGAAATTCCGTTGCCCGCAACCGCTACTCTTTTGCTGATGTAAGCAAAAATTGTCAACAAAGGGAAAGATGTTTGATATGGAAAATAAAAATAAAAAAATAAAAAAAATAATAAAAACATGAAAAATAAAACGAAATCTAAATTAAAGCTTCCTTATTTCGTATTAAGAATTGTTATTTTATTCTTATTTACAACAATCCAGTATTATTATTATTATTATTATTATTATTATTATTATTATTATTATTATTATTATTATTATTATTATTATTATTATTATTATTTTATTATTATTATTATTATTATTTTTATTTTATTTTACCATTTTATTAATTATTTTATATGGTTTTAAATTTGAAATAAGGTCTAACTATAGTTAAAAAATTAAATTATAATTAATGTATTATTATTATTATTATTATTATTATTATTATTATTATTATTATTATTATTATTATTATTATTATTATTATTATTATTATTATTATTATTATTATTATTATTATTATTATTATTATTATTATTATTATTATTATTATTATTATTATTATTATTATTATTATTATTATTATTATTATTATTATTATTATTATTATTATTATTATTATTATTATTATTATTATTATTATTATTATAATAATTATTATTATTATAATTATTATTATTTTTTTATTTTTTTATTTTTTATTGTTTTTATTAAAATAAATATATAAATTTTCTAATTATAACACATTCCTAAATTAAAGCATTAATAGCATTAAAAATACAAAGTAATATTTGTATTTTGTTTAACTCATGAAATAAACAACAAAAATAAAATGTTTTACTGTAAAAATAATAGTTAAATTATATTGTAGTATTAGTATTAACTTCTAATTATGAACCAAAAAAAATAAAGTACCTTTACTGTAAAAATAATACTTAAATTATGCAGTATTAATGGCATTAACCCCGGATGTAATAAGAAAAATAAACACCTTAATAGGAAAATAATTACTTTTAAATTATTGCAGTATTATTAGTATTAGAACAAAAATAAATACCTTTCTCTAAAAATAATACCTTAAAATTATGCAGTACAATTAGTATTAAAACAAAAATAAATACAGTAATAATAACACCTTTAAATTATGTAGTATTATTAAAAATATAACAAATATAAATACTGTACTGTAAAAATTGTACCTTTAAATTATGCAGTATAATTATCATT
>SEYY01011580.1:50000-57500 GCA_009176605.1 Armadillidium nasatum | reverse complement strand
AATTTTAACGGCAGGTAACTGAAAAAAATAACGGTTGAGACCCGTTACTTTTTTCTTTCCCAATAAACTTTCTTTATTTATCTTTCCAATCGTCAATGACAGTTAAATTATGAGGGAAAGCCCTTGCCTACAAAAAGGAAAGAAAGAACTGGCTTTTAAATTAGATGTTCTTCAATTCATATGTCAGCTTTAAGAATACACGCACACACACAAACACTTGCTCTCTCTCTCCCTCTAACACACACACAAACACACACACACACACGCACGCACTCTGATATAATAAGCCGTCTTAACAGAATATTACATCAGGTTGATATATATATATATATATATATATATATATATATATATAATATATATATATATATATATATATATATATTATATATATATATATATATATATATATATATATATATATATATATATATATATATATATATATATATATATATATATATATATATATATATATATATATATATATATATATATATATATATATATATATATATATATATATATATATATATATATATATATATATATATATATATATATATATATATATATATATATATATATATATATATATATATATATATATATATATATATATATATATATATATATATATATATATATATATATATATATATATATATATATATATATATATATATATATATATATATATATATATATATATATATATTATATATATATATATATATATATATATATTTATTGAAAATAAAAATTTGTTTTATACAGTTGTTTACACGTACACACAAATCTACACACATCTTGAGAAAAACAAACAAAAATTCACAAACACACACACACTTTAATGCAAGTAAAAGCCCTCATTTCTTCCATTAGCAGTTTGTTTTCTTTATAAATGAGTGTTTTTTTTTATTTATTTTTTTTTTTTTTCTGAAAGAGAAAATTGCTAAGAATTTTGGCTAAGAATTTTGTGATATATGTTTTATTACTAATTTTGCCTTTTAAATCAACCAAAATACCCATGGGTAGTAAAAGGCAAAATGTTTTTATTATTTATAGCTTTTTTCTGGCCATTTATAGCTGTTTTTGAGTTCGTTTTGAAGAGGAACTATTTTATTTTTTTATTTTTTATTTTTTTTTTATTTTTTTTTTTTAAGGTGGTTCAGTTAAATGACTATGTAGATAAGTTATTTTTTGGGGGAAATATATAGCGATTTGCAGGATTATTGTAGATATGGCTTTAGTGATTAAGAGAGGGTTATTCATTTTAGATGTTTTATATATATTATATATATATATATATATATATATATATATATATATATATATATATATATATATATATATATATATATATATATATATATATATATATATATATATATATATATATATATATATATATATATATATATATATATATATATATATATATATATATATATATATATATATATATATATATATATATATATATATATTATATATATATAATATATATATATATATATATATATATATATATATATATATATATATATATATATATATATATATATATATTATATATATATATATATATATATATAATATATATATATATATATATATATATATATATATATATATATATATATATATATATATATATATATATATATATATATATATATATATATATATATATATATATATATATATATATATATATATATATATATATATATATATATATATATATATATATATATATATATATATATATATATATATATATATATATATATATATATATATATATATATATATATATATATATATATATATATATATATACTATATATATATATAAGTCAATAGGAGTTATTTATTTATCCCAAAATAATATTGTATGAAGGATTACATTGGAAATTGTAAGAGGTCTTCTCTAACAGAAATTCTCACTTAAATTAACGACCGATTTACGGAAAGCTTTTTGGCTTTCATTTTCTTTCAATTTTTCCGGATTTTTCTCGTCTATGCGAACAAACAAACATACAAACGTGAGCTCTCAAAAGTAACGTGGAAAAGAAATTATTGGAAATAATCTGAACGATCTGAATTACAGGGTGTTTACAAAGTTATGCATTTTTTTTCATTTTTTATATTTATATTATGTTCAATAGGTATTAAAAATTGTGCTGATATTTATTAGAAATAAATGAACGATCCGAATTACAGGGTGTTTACAAAGTTATGCATTTTTTTTTTTATTTTTTTTTTTTTATATAATGTTCATTAGTTATAAAAAATTGTGCTGATATTTATTGGAAATAATCTGAATAATCTGAATTACAGGGTGATTACAAAGTTATACATTTTTTTTTTAATATTATTTATTTTTTGTGTAATGTTTATTAGTTATTAAAAATTGTGCATGCATTATAAACAATCTGAACGATCTGAATTACAGGGTGATTACAAAGTTATGCATTTTTTTTATTATTTATTTTTTATATAATGTTCATTAGTTATTAAAAATCTTGAAGATTTTTTTTGGAAATAATCTGAACGATCTGAATTACAGTGTTTAAAAGTTATGCATTTTTTTATTATTTATTTTTATATGTAATGCTTATTAGTAATTAAAAATAAGATATCTATTGTAAATAATCTGAACGATCTGAATTACAGGGTGTTTACAAAGTTATGCATTTTTTTGGGCATATTTTTTATCTTTTATATTTTTATATAACGTTTATTAGTTATTAAAAATTATTCAGATATTTTTTTAGTACAGTTTTAGCTACTTTTTTATTAATGTTAAATAATATGAAAGTATACTGAGTAAAGTTTATGAAAATAATAATTATAATAGGAATAATAATAATAATAATAATAATAGTAATAATATATAATAATAATAATAATATAATAATAATAATAATAATAATAATAATAATAATAATAATAATAATAAAAATAATAATAATAATAAATAATAATAGCAAGAAATGCAATCAAAAACAACAACAACAGAAACAGCCATTAAAAATATATTTACATGTATTCACCGGTGGAATATATATATATATATATATATATATATATATATATATATATATATATATATATATATATATATATTATATATATATATATATATATATATATATATATATATATATATATATATATATTATATATATATAATATATATATATATATATATATATATATATATATATATATATATATATATATATATATATATATATATATATATATATTATATATATTTATATTTGTTTATTTAAAATATGTTTAGGTATTTAATATTGTGCAAGTTAAGATGTGACGGATAGTTTTTAAAACCATTTTCCATCATTATTAAAGGAAAAAATGTGTGAAGGGTAGATCCATCTGAATAGGTATACACACGTTCATATTGTGCATACATACGTAATATATACATACATATGAAATATATATATATATATATATATATATATATATATATATATATATATATATATATATATATATATATATATATATATATATATATATATATATTATACTATATAAATATCCGATTTCAGTTAATAATATAATTTTCCTATGAAAACAAGATTTAAGTATCTCTTTTAGGTTAGGGTAGGTTAGGTTAGGGCAGGGTGGGTTAGATTACTGTAGGCTAAATTAGGTTAGGTTATCTAGAATTGGTTAAAGGAGATAGTTAAATACTAGTTTTTCCAAGGAAAATCGGTTTTTTTATAGTATATATATATATATATATATATATATATATATATATATATATATATATATATATATATATAATATATATATATATATATATATATATATATATATATATATATATATATATATATATATATATATATATATATATATATATATATATATATATATATATATATATATATATATATATATATATATATATATATATATATATATATATATATATATATATATATATATATATATATATATATATATATATATATATATATATATATATATATATATATATATATATATATATATATATATATATATATATATATATATATATATATATATATATATATATATATATATATATATATATATATATATATATATATATATATATATATATATATATATATATATATATATATATATATATATATATATATTATACGTATTTGCTGTGACTACAATCAAATAAAACTAGTCAAAAAAACTTCCAATATATTATCGTAAGAAAAAAAAATATCTATTAAACTTTTTTCCTTCCTACCATATTTAAGGGAGGGGGAGAGAGGGAAAGAAATTACCCCTCCCTTCAAGAAAGCCAAAATTGGGGGAATGGGGGAGAAGGTTTTCATGTTTTTGTGTTTCGAATTTACAAAAATTAAAAAGTTTTTCTTACACAAAAACTTCGTCATTAAATTATAACACCTGTGAATGTGTGTTTATGTATTTATGTATGTAAGTAATTATGTGTGTGAGATATATATATATATATATATATATATATATATATATATATATATATATATATATATATATATATATATATATATATATATATATATATATATATATATATATATATATATATATATATATATATATATATATATATATATATATATATATATATATATATATATATATATATATATATATATATATATATATATATATATATATATATATATATATATATATATATATATATATATATATATATATATATATATATTATACTATAATTAATATATATATATATATATTAATATATATATATATATATATATATATATATATATATATATATATATATATATATATATATATATATATATTATATATATATATATATATATATATATATATATATATATATATATATATATATATATATATATATATATATATATATATATATATATATAATGTTATCTCTCTCTCTCTCTCTCTCTCTCTCTCTCTCTCTCTCTCTCTCTCTCTCTCTCTCTCTCTCTCTCTCTCTCTCTCTCTCTCTCTCTCTCTCTCTCTCTCTCTCTCTCTCTCTCTTTGTCAACATTTTATGAATGTTTTTATGTGCAGTTGAAAGTGTCAAAATTTAATGCAAGTAGAGCAGAGTACATTTAAGACACCTTCTAATTATAGTATATATATATATATATATATATATATATATATATATATATATATATATATATATATATATATATATATATTATATATATTATATATATATATATATATATATATATATATATATATATATATATTATATATATATATATATATATATATATATATATATATATATATATATATATATATATATATATATATATATATATATATATATATATATATATATATATATATATATATATATATATATATATATATATATATATATATATATATATATATATATATATATATATATATATATATATATATATATATATATATATATATATATATATATATATATATATATATATATATATATATATATATATATATATATATATATATATATATATATATATATATATATATATATATATATATATATATATATATATATATATATATATATATATATATATATATATATATATATATATATATATATATATATATATATATATATATATATATATATATATATATATATATATATATATATATATATATATATATATATATATATATATATATATATATATATATATATATATATATATATATATATATATATATATATATATATTATAAGTAGGCTTCCCATTCTTAAATGTATAAAAATATCCATTCAGAAAAATATGTTTGTGAAAAAAATGGCAAAAAAATTGTTGCAAAAATTTTGAAGAAGAAAAAAAAAATTGTAAAGAAAAAGAAAAAGGAAAAAAAAATTTTAAAAGCATTTAAACGAAATAGTTTGACGATGAGTTAAAATAAAAAAAGAAAAAAAAAATATTTTCCTTTTGAAATTTAGTAAACGAAAATTTTGGCCTCCATTTTCCAATGCTTTGAAACTCTCGAAATTGAAAAAAAAAAATAAAAAAAATAAAAAAAAATTTGAAACTGTAAAAAAAAAAAAAAAAAAATACAATTGAATGAAAATAAAGACATTCTTTCCTCTGAGGAAAACAAAATAAAAAAAAATAATAAAAATAAAATAAAAAAAAACGAAAAACAAAAAAGACAAAAAAATCAGTCAAGTGCAAAGAAAAGAAAATAAAAAAATTGACCAAAATTTCGAAATTAAAGACAATAAAAAAATCTATTAAATTACTTCAAGGAAAAAAATTAAATAAATAAATAAACTAATGAATATATAAATAAATATATCGATATAAAAGTAAATAAATAAATAAGTAATTAAATTAATTAATTAATAAATAAATAAATAAAACACTTACAATAATTAGCAAACTTTTAGTCAGTAATATATACAGTATATATATATATATATATATATATATATATATATATATATATATATATATATATATATATATATATATATATATATATATATATATATATATATATATATATATATATATGTAATTTTGGGAGAAAGGCCAGGAGCCTACCATTTTCTATCAGAGTTGGGAAATTTTGAGCCAATATGCTCAGACACACAGCGTTTTAGAATGTGAAAGTTACAAGAAATTGAGAAAATAAATAAAGGGAATGAATTCCTGACTTTAAGCATGCAGGTGATATTAAACGTAAAGGTTAAATGTACTCATGGTCAAACGGTAGAGGGATTAACTCACGTGCTAAAGGGCGCCGGTTCGATCCCACTTGGGAATCGTAGGTATATACTACCTAGAAAAGTTCCTCTCCTCGAATAGTGCAATGCCCGTGAGATGTGAGTTTTATCTTAAAAAAAAAAAAAAGTCTGGTGTCAGATGATTGAAAAGAGAAAAGGTGAGACTATGTGGGGCGCGTGAGACTAGAGAGTTCAGAAAAGCACTGTTCGTTGCAATAACAATTACGTAGAGTGTAACGCTACAACTCAACGAATTAAAAAGGACTTTAGAGAGAGTTAGCAAGAACAGAATCGATGATAAAATAAAAATCCCTAGACCCAACCTTTCCAGTAAGAACTGTGCGAGTGAAACCACCCAGATATTTGAATCGTGCTCCATATACAGGGACGAGCAACTCCCTCCCAACTATAAAGGACAAGCGTTGGGACGACGCGAAGAAATTTCAAAGTAATATCAGTACACCCAATCTTTAGAAACTTGCTTACAAAATGATATCCTTCCAAGAAAGATCACAATAAGAAGAAACACCAAAAATATTAATTACAGAAGATTTGAGTTATGGATGCTTGAAAACGTCAAAGTTGTTTTGAAACATTATGTCGATTTGAAAGATGGAAAAACTGAAGTTTTGAGGCATTGAAGACAGACACGTTTTTCAACCCTAATTAGATATTCAAGAAAGATCAGA